>LOEQ01008048.1:3713-15517 GCA_001685075.1 Bramus lutescens
GGCTGCTCTGAAACATTTTTTAAAAAATAATATCAATAAAATAATACTGAAGTTGAGAGACTCTGCTACAAGACCATTATTAAGAAACTGTACCATTAAGTGCTGGTGAGATGATGAGTAGGCAAGGAGCTTGCAGACAAGCTTAATGACTTAAGTTTCATCCTTAGGACCACATGGTAGAAAGACAGCAAGTTGTCTCTTCTCTGTCTTCTGGTCTCTACACTCTGTCAGGGTGTATGCATGCACACACACATACACATGGGGGGCATGGAGAGTGGAGAATAAAAATTAAAGAAGGAAATTGTATAATGGAAGCATAACCCACAGCAAGTACAGAAAAGTAAAGGGTAGTCAGATTGTACTTCTTACATCACAATCTTCTCTGGGCAGCTGCTAGAGTAAGAAAGTTTCTGTCAACTGAACACATTGCGTTTCGCTCTGAAAGATACATGTAGTAGTTACTATGTGAAGGACCAGTGTAAACCGATCACACTCTGTTAAGCATTTTTTGAATAACCTCTTTTGAGCCTCACAACATGACCAAGAGGCACACACAGTATAGTGGAGGCATGGGATGACAACCCCACAATGCTGCTTCTAGCTCTGCTGTCTTTAGAACAGTGATGCACCCTTTGAAAAACATTCTACTTAAGATTTTTTTTTTAGCTTGCATGTTTACTCACAATGCAACTTTAAATTTTATGTACATCATTGCCAATAACAAGGTAGTACATTTCATTTGGGAACTTCCCTGATAGGTTTGAGAGAATTCCTGAGACTGCCTTTACAGGCTCACCATTTAGGCAATGATCATTAGATCATACTACATCTGGATAGAGGAAATATTTTATATACTACTCCACAAGTTCTCACAGAAAAATAAATTCTCTGTGACTTGAATGTGCACTGCTGTCAAGTGGATTTAGAACAGAGTGAAGGCACCCTAAGCAAAGGGTAATGATAGCAATAATAATGATAAATGGCAAAGCTTTGAGTTAGGAGCAGCATGTGCACTTGGCTGCTTTTATTTAAGATGTCTTGGCAATTTGAAAGCTGCAAGAAGCATTAGCAAGTAAACATGTAGGGTTGTAATCTGAAATCTTTTTGTGGGTATCTTGGTCCTTAATGAATGTAATTTTATGTTGTTATTATTATTTAATTAAAGATAAAAATAATCACTGCAGCTAGCCTGCAGAGTGTCTCAAGTGTTAGGCATGTCTCAAGGATCCTCACTCACTGTTTTTTCTTATAGAAGCCAGAGCTACTATACTGCCAAAGTTAACTAATTCTTAAGTTTTCAAGGTAAAGACAGAGTCTAAATATTGCTAAGTTTCTACCAAGTTGTTGAATGTCCTTTGGTAATTAAATTACTACTTACTCTAGAATTCCTAAAATTGACTCATAAGTACTGCAACATATTTTAACCACCTTGTACATAGTTTTAAGTTGGTTTAATGGACACGGTAGTGAATTGAAGATAAAAATATATTCAAGAGAAGATGGACTATAAAATTAATGTGTATATGCAAATTGTCTTTGGTATGACTGCATAATTTGTAATGGTATTCAGCTTGACAATGTTTACACTTGTTAATGACTTCCTTTATGAGTGATAATTGATCTACTTCATTATCATATTAAATCCTTGATCATATGCCATTAGGTTTGATGTAATAAATGGTCTGGGTGATTCTTGGTGTAATGAACTAATTAGACTAATTAAAATCAATATGTGTGCCAATATTATACTTGGAATCCAAATGCTCTTTCTCACTGTGCTGCTGGCTTAAAATCAGCGACTCCGTAAAAAGGATCTAATGCTGATTTATGAGCATGTGAGAGACATGAGGCAGAATAAATTGCTTGTGGTAGTAGAGACAGCATTAGTGAAGTATAAGATACTGAGTGCATTGTAGGGTCAACAGCAAGAGTGTACTTACACATGTACTTCTATGGCACCTTAAACCTCCTCTTAATATATCAGAACATTCCAGCAAATTTATTTGGTTTAACTGCCAGCTCAAGCCCTCCATACTTGTTCCATAAGTAATACTACAAAAAATGGAGCCATTCCATTTAGGTGATCTGAGACTGTATTTAAGTTCACATATTGTTTGATAATTGATTAATTATCTGTAAGAGTAAATGAAACACATTCTAAAACAAAAGTTAAATGAAAATGTTTTAATTGTGTAGTTCTACACTTTAACTTGTCTATAGAATTATAAATGATAATTTTAGAAAACTGGTCAGTTCTTCAAAATTCTCTTTGTCATTTCTTGAAGATGCCTTGCCTGAGCCCAAGAGAGAAACAGATTTTAACTTAAATACTCTTCCGAGATGATGCTTTAATCAAAACTTGAGCTCTGTGATGGATTTTTTCAAAATGATGCTTGAATTTTTAGAGGGCAAACTCCACAGTATTACATATGTGGTCCTGTGGAGAGCCAATAATTTCTGAAAACAGAAGCCAAAATTGTTTTTATCCTTCTTTAAACTTTCTTTTTGCTTATTCTTTCTGTCTTTCCCATTACATCTTGCACATCTTGTCTCCCAATCTCACCCATCTCCCTTCCACCCAAAATAAAATTTGAGAGCAAAACAAGGGTGGGGGAAATAAAGGGTGAATCTCATCATGGAAGCTGCAGTGTGATGCAGAAGGTCACACAGTAAACTCTTTTATCCATAGATATTTTTACATGCAGGAGTTCATTGTAAACAATCATTTTTTTCTGGTCTGAGGCCCCTGGTCTCTGCTACACCATTGATGCTGGGCTCTCACTGGGACTCTTTCTGGACACAACATTGCTGCTCTGTGTTGTGGAGATCTTGAAGCCCTGGGTTAGAAGGGCTAACACTTCTCCCTTTGCCCAGGACGTCACAGATGGGGTAGATGTTGGGGTGGACCAACACTTCACCCTGATTCTGGGCCTGACTAGTTGAGGGTTGATCAGCCTACCAGCTCTCCCCTGTCTTCTTTACCAGGATGAGCATTCTGGTATTAATTACCCTGACTAGTTCATCCCTTGCGGTGATTAGCAAGGGTCATGGCTTGCCATTTCTCCAGCTTTCATGTACTCAAGGTAGGTTTTATCACACCTGAAGGTGTACTTCCGGGCCAGCTCTACTGTATTGCCAGGTGTGGCATAAGGGTCACTTTCCCAAATGCTGCAGATCCTGAGGGGCAGAATTAGCTCTCCTGGTCTTATGACCTCGGGACTATTTCTCCCACCTGTCTCGGGCATTGATGAGAAGGGAAGGAGGCAGCTCTCCCCTACCCATACCACCATGTAACATATGAGTAATGGGGACAGCTCTCCCATGCTCACAACATTGGGGCTTGCTCATTCATACCTCTGCCAACAGGGTCAGCTTCACTGTGCTTCCAAGGGGAGGGGCAAGGTCTACTTTTCTAAGTGCTGTAGCTGGTAGGGGTAAGGAACAGCTCTTCCACTCCTATGACCTCAGGACCAGCTCTTGCACCTGCTTCAGTCATAGATGGGTGACAGCCAGAGGTTGGGTGTGGGTGGGAGAGTGGTGATACCTTGTAGAGAGTCTAAGTAATGTTTTAACTGAAATAAAAATCTCATTAAAGGATAACCATTCTACAGTCCATAGCCCCAGAGAGGCTAGGTAACAAGGAGGACTCAAGGGGGTCACCCATATCTCCATGGGAAGGGGAAATAGAAGAGATCTCCTGGGAAAACTTGGGGGCAGGTGGGAATGGAAACATGAGAGTAAAGAAAGAGATGTCTTGATGGGGGACATTTCATGGGCAGGTAGAAACTTGGTGAAAGGGAAACTCCCACAAATCTACAAAAATGAACACATCTAAGACTCTTAGCAATAGTGCAGAGGTAGCCTGAACTGGCCATTTCCTGCTATCAGATTGGTGACTACTCCAGTGGCTGTCAGAGAGCCTTAGTCCAGTAACTGATGGAAGCAGGTGCCGAGATCCATAGCCAAGCACACTGGGCTGAGCTCTGGAAATCTTATTGAAGAGAGAGAGGAAGGATTGTATGAACTGTGGGTATCAAGGTCATCACAAGAGAACGAACTGAGCTTGTAGGAGCTCCTAGACATTAAACTGACAGTAAGGAGCCCACATGGGAGCGATTTAGAACCTCTACATATGTGTGGCAGTTATATGCATGCTCTACTAGTGGGAGTCCTCACAGTGGGAGCAGGGCCTATCCCTGATGCTTTGGCAGGCTTTTCAGAACCTATTCCTCATATTGGAATGCATAACCCACCCTTAAAACAAGGGGAGGAGCTTAGTTTTATCTTAAATTGATATGCCATGCTTTGTTGACACCCGTGGAAAGGCTGCCATTTCTGAACAGAAACAGAGGAGTGAATGGGAGTCGACAGACGGGAGGTGAGGGGAGGGAATGGGAGAAGGGGGGGAATTCCTGTTGGGATGTAAATTAAAGTAATAATTTTAATTTGAAAAATGGAAAAGAAGAACTTCTAACACATGAGAACTTGATTGAACACTGATTTAAAGCCATAGAATCTGATAATATTTATCATAGAAGAAAAGTGCCTTTGACTACATTTCCCTGACAGAAGAAAGCAGGGATAAATGGAATGCATACATCTATTGAAAAGAAACATGCAAGAAAGTCTCATGCCCTGGGGGAAGTTCTAGTGTGTGACCTGACTAATCATGGACTTCTCATTTTGGTTTTTACTCCATTTCTTGAAACAGAGCCAAAAGGCTTCTTATTCCCCACCTTGAAGTACATGGTAAAACATACTGTAGGGGGCCCCATGTGGAATTAGAATGTGTGCACTTGTCTTAGAGCACTGGCTGTACCCCTGCTCCCCCTCAATGAAGTATCCATGGTGATGGTTAGGATTCTCTTGAGAGCATCAAGAGGCTGCAGCCTAGTTTTGATATTGTTGTACTTTGTAATCTTCAGCAAACAACTTATAATGTTTTAAGATATGATGTATTGAGCTAAGTAATCCATTTTCCCCAGTTAGTCCCCACTATATTCTACCTACCATTGATACTAAGGATTTAACCTGTTGTCTTAGTCCGCGTCCTATTGCTGTGAAGGAACACCATGATCACAGCTCTTATAAAGAAAAACATTTAATTGGGTCTTACTTACAGTTTCAGATATTTAGTCTATTGGTAGTGTGCAGGCATGTGTTGCTGGAGGAGTAGCTGAGAGTTCTACACCCAGATCTACAAGCAGCAAGAAGAGAGATTCTGGACTTGGTATGGGCTTTTTAAACCTCTAAGTGCACCCTCAGTAACACACTTTCTCCAACAAGCCCACACCTAATCCTTCTCAATAGTGAGTCTCCCTGATGACTAAGCATTAAAGTATATTAGCCTAAGAGGGTCATTCTTATTCAATCCTCCATGCCGTCACCGTGAGATTTTAATTATTGAAATCATAATTTCTATCTCTGCCACTACTCCCTGCAATACTAATTCCTCATATCTACCACCATAAAAATTTATGCCATAGCAATGGAGCAAAGTAGAGCAATGTAAACATATTCAGATATAGTGAACACTAGCTCAGTATGAAGTATTTCTTAGACTCAGATGCTGCTCTTCTTCTTTTGCTTTAGTTAATAGTCCTCAACTGCCCCCTTCTTATAAACGGTGGTTTGTTTCTCTGTCCTGCCTCATCCCACAGCCAATTCTAGACAGTCTGTTCAGAGGCTTAATATATTAATTACAAACTGCTTGACCTATATTTCTGGCTTATTACTAACTCTTACATTTAAATCATCCCATTTCTATTAATCTATGCACTGCCACATTGCCATGTTTTTTTCTGGTCTGTTAGCATCTTGTTTCTTGGGCAGCTGGCTGGATTCCCTCTACTCTGCCCTTCTTTCTCCCTGTATTCAGTTTGGCTCTTCTTCCTAGCTATATTCTGCCTTGCTATAGGCCAAAGCAGTTTCTGTTATCAACCAAAGAGTGCAACACATTCACAGCTTACAGAAGGGTTATCCCACAGCACCTTTTATGCCTGCCAGCATGCATTCTCCTCCCCATGCTTTTTTGTCTTCCTCTGCTAGTTCTTGAACCGTGGGTTCAGCATGAAGAGAGGGCTGGCTAGTTTTATGTCAACTTGAAATAAGCTAGAGTCACCAGAGATGAGGGAGCCTCAGTTAAGAAAACGCCTCCATAAGATTGGGCTGTAGGTAAGCCTATAGGGTACTTTCTGAAATAGTGATTGTGGGTGGGGCCATCTCTGGGCAGTTGGTTCTGGGTTCTAAAAGAAGACAGGCTGAGCAGCCATGGAGAGCAAGCCAGCAGGCATCCCTCCTCCAAAACCCTACCATATCAGCTCTTGTCCCCAGGTTCCTGCTTTGTTTGAGTTCTTGTCCTAACATTTTTTTGGTGGTGACCAGTGATGTAGAAATGTAAGCCCAATAAGCCATTTCCTCTCCAACTTACTTTGGGTCATTGTTTTGTCGCAGCAGTGGTAACCCTAACAGGGATAAAGAATAAACAAGGTTTACATTTAATATGTTAAGATTGTTCAACTTCTTCTGCAAAGGCAGGTGTTTTAATCTAAGAATGTTTGTTCTTATAGGGAGTTTACCATGCGTTTGCACTTGGAATTCTGCAGGAAAACGAGGCTCCATTATCTCTGCCTAAGTGTTTAATGCCAAATAGGGTGACTCACAACTCTTCACTTAAAGAAATAAATCCCTGGTTTGTCTTTTACTTTTAATATGGCAGGTGGCACAAGCAGGTGACTAGATGCTTCAGCTTTCTGGAGACAGTCTTTATCATTTGAATCCAATTAAGGGGGGATGGGGATAATTAAAAAGATTACAGTAATCCATTCATTGCGCTCTGCTAACATACTTCTACACTGAAGCCTAGGTATGTGGGGTTTACTTAGAAAGTGCATGGACATGGGTTGCAAACTCATGTGACTCTAGCTCTTCTCCTTCTACTGTTTGAGAGCAATGAATTGAGACATGAGGCATGTTGCCTTCTGTGACATAGCATTATGAAAACTTTGAAATCTGATCTATGCACAAAATTTATGAATTTGTGAAGGTAGTGTTGCTCATTCTCTGACAACTGGTAAAATACACTTGCAATATTCAAATGTGTTTGATAAAATAAAACTTGCCTGTGTACGGAACATAGACAAAGAAAGTAAGAATTGATATTTCTGTGACAATAAATGTAGAGATAAGAATACATCCTTGTTTGCAAGAAAATTAAATGATAGAAAACTAACCAAAGCAGAAAACTCAGGAGAAATGTATTTTATCTTAACGTCTGGTTGAGATTGAATTGCATGATTTATGTTTGTAAATGTTTGTGAATTTAAAACTGTGTATTTCTCTACAATTTTACAATGTTTTAGGTCAAAATAAACTATGAGAAAAATCATACAATTTTACATGAAAATTATGCTAATATTTTAATTTTCAATAGATTGGAACTATTTTTATTTTTCATCCAACAAAAATGTGAAAGTACATTTTGGATTTATTACTAATTTTGACTGATTCTATCCCACTTTTTAGCATTGTAAGCTTCTTACACTGTTCTGAACATTTTAAGGGCATCTGAAATGTAAAATGTAGTTGTAATTGAGGCGTGTTGTACTTTATTCTGTGGTTGGTATTCAGTGTATTACTTAAACTTTCTATGTGATAGTAATGGAGACACTTAATAAAATGAAGTCCTAACTTCATGAATGCTATTTTGTATCGTATATGTGCATTTCAATGAATAGTTTTGTTTTTGAAAACATTATTTGTACTCATAAATTTTCTTTTTTCCACTTCTACAGTTACTTTATGAGTTTTTAAAACTGTTTTTAAGTATATTATCATATACCTTTAGTAAACTTTACCTGATGCTTCCAATACATAGAAACTAAATCCTCCCATCTAACCTATTTTAGTCCACATGATGCTTTACCATGACTCTGTTCCTACAAGAAAAGATGCTGTTATCATGTTTGTCTTTCCATATTATATTCCTAATTTACTGAGGACAGGAATTTATTTCATTTTTTTCATCACTACTTTTGGTGTCTTTATCTGGGCCTGTTGTTCAGTAGTTAGTTGTTCAAGTATTATTTTGGAATCAAATTAGGGAACACAAAAGAATGCTTAAGAGATTTTATTTGTATTGTCATTAGGGAAAATAAAACCATTATCAGTTGAAGGAAAAAGTATTAGCTTTCCAAATTTATACCTCTGTATAACAAACATCAAAAAATTTCAAATCTTAGTTTTTTAACTATAGCATGAATGTATATGGGTGTGTATAGCATTATGCATGAAAGCCATGTATAGGCTGTGTGTGTGTGTGTGTGTCTATATGCAGGTACAAATGCATTTGTGTGTGCCCAAAGAAACATGTTTCTTAAGCAATTCTCAATTTTTATTTTTCTGAGAAAGTGTTTCTCACTCAGCCCAAAACTCATCAATTAGGCACTGGTTGACCAACGTCACTGAAAATGTGTAATAAACCAAAACACTTTAGAAATTAGTAGTAATGAACATTATTAAAGATATTTGCTTATCCTAGTGAGGTTTGCAATTCTCAGAGAAGCCAATTATCACCTTATGTAACACCTGATTTATTCGTAATCTCATGTCTTCAGCATTCTCTCATCTCCTGACTTGTTTGCATCTCTGTTATTATAGCTAAGCTTGAGACTTAGCATGGACTCTTTAGTACTTTCTTCAAAGTATGCTGGTAATCTCTCACTTGACACACAGATGCCACTCATGTTTCTGATAGTAGTAATCTGAATATTTCTCTCAGTCTTGTTGGAATCATAAAGATGTACGCACATATATAAGCTTGAGTATAGCAGCCCAAATTAGGACTACTGGACTTCATTTCCAAAAGTGATGCGAACTGATTGTCTTCAGTGTTTTAGCGCTTAGTTTCTTAAGAAGCCCTGTCTTTTCCAAGTCAGTCCTCCAGCTTTTAGAGAAAGTTACTGCAAACCATTCCATGACATCTCAGTGAAATTTCCTTTTGTATTAGGTAATTTTGGATATGTATGACAGAAATTTACTGTTAAACCATCCACTCATTAGTTATTATTATATTTTTTGGCCTATCTAATGATTAGTATGTATTTGTTTTTAAAACTCATTTTGAATACTCAAAAGATTTTTAGATTGTACTTTTTCTTGTGTGCATATTCACATATCACCAAATGAATAATTTATCAATACATGGTGTCTGCTTGGAGTAGAAAAAGCAGATGCATGATCTTTAAATTTTATGGCAAATTTCCTGTGGCATTTAGGCTATAATATCCTCCTGTGGTCACACTGCTAAGTGATGACTTGAAAAGGCATAATTGGAAAGGGATTGCTTTCACACTCTATTCTTCCCATGTTTAATCATAATCATGCAAAATTGTTTTCACCAGTAAAGAATAAGTAACAGGTTTGTAGTCCAGTTCATTCAGGTTTAGAAATATCTTGCTTTTCTAACTAATTCAAATGAGATCGATCATCATTTTTGTTTGTCTGGATTTTTTTTTTTTGCCACAAGCTTAACAATATTCAGGTCAGAATTTTGGAGTTAGTTTCTAACCCAAATAGTATTCAGTTGTGATTTCTTTTCTAATCAGATTTTAGCTTTTGACATTTTTCATGAATGATAATTTGTTATCTTGTTTTAATGACTGTGCATATGTGTATAAGGAGAGAGGGCAAGACATTATCATCTCATAAATTACATTCATAAATTATGGAGAATGAAAGCCATCAGGAGAAGTAGTCATTTCATCTCTAGGTAAGTATGGTTTCTGAAAACAAAGTGAATAATTTGTCTAAAGATTAGATAGATGGTGTTTTCTGGCTTTCTAATGACCTGGTTTGGGACTGTGAAGAGATTTCATTTCTCTTTGAAACCACACATTAAAATACGATGCTGAAGCAATAAAGAGCTCTGTGGAAAAGTGAAGCGGTTTTGCTTGCTGTTAGCTGCCGGTATGCTTGTGTGGAATTACAGCCATGTTGTGTTTATTTGTGTTATGATTATTAGCATCATTATGTTAAACTTGTGTCTCTCAGCTCGCAGGCTTCCCATTGATGGGTACAGTTTGACAACAGGCAGTAGACACAGCAGCACTAAAGCAGTCATCATCAGCCCTGGGATGAGAAACCCTCCTCTTTGCTTTCTGTAACCTCCCTCAGCTGGACAGTTTTGACATCTGCTGGTTTGGGACATGGCTGAGCAGCTGTCAGCAGTAGGGTAGCTGCGTTCAGCAGCAGTTGGAGGGATGGCAGGATGCCAACTTGTACCATCTGTGCGCCTGACATTTCATTCTAATTAACAGTAGGGTTAATTGTTCTGGCAGGCTCAAATGTAGTGTCTAACATTACCCAAGGGAAACATGTACAAGTGCAGGAGTGGCAGGGAGTTGGGGACAGCATCACTAACAAACCCATTGAGGGAGAGTGGTTAACAGCTCCCGATGATTTTACTAGCTGGCCACTTGCAATAAGGCTGAGGTATTTTTTATTCTGATGAATTATGCCAAGCCTGTAATGATGTAGAAGGAATCAAGCTTAGAAAGGCTGAGACTGCTGCCTTAGGGCAATTGTGAGGGAACAATTTGCATGTTATTACTGCATATTCATACCTAATTGTGTTAGGCTTTGCTAATAGAGCAGAATGACAGTATGAAAAATCGAGCAACTGCTTTAGAGGCAAAAAAAAAGCCACTGTTTTTTTTTATTCTTTCTATATTCTGAGTGCTGAATGATCATTTAGACATTTAGTTGCTCAATATGACAAGTCTACCATTTGTTAGCTTGACTTATTATAATTTATAAAGCAGTATTCTAATTTTACTTTTAGTTTATTCTTCTCATTTTATACAATATTCATGATAGCAATTTGAATGGGGATATTCATAGCTATTGTGAGTAGTTGAGATTCAAATAAAGCTATATTTTGTATGAAGCATTACCATTGTTTTATGATGTATTAATTTAATGTTTAAATGGATTTTTTATATTAATGCAATGTAAACCAAGAGTTGATGAGAAATTCTTAAAATAGTGGTGCTCATTCACATTGTTATAGTTAATGTGTAAACATTTCCAGTACATAAAGAGCTATTTTAGTTTGACTTGGACAGAGAAATATCCAGGTGGTATGGGGCAATGGTGTGCCCTTTTAAAAAATGACTATGTGCAGATACATGGAAGTTAGTATCTGTCTCTGACTTCTAAGAAAGTAATATTCTAAAGAAATTAAAGCACAGTGGTACATTTTTTTCCTGTTGGCCCACAATATATTTAAAAAACTAGCTATGGAAGTCTTGAAAAGACAAGGAGTACCAAAAATGTAGCCTTAGAAGTCTACATTTAAAGATTACAAAGATAGATATTCATTGGAATTTTATTTCTTTTTAACTTGTGAAGCCACAGTTGTAACTAAAAGCTGCTCTACTTTAAAACATATACAGTCATCCATTTTATACAGTTTGCTCCAAGAGCCTCAAATATAGATTAAATAAATGGATTGGAAAGAGTTTTAGTAGCTTTTCTCATTAAACCTAAATATTTTAAGCATGGACTTTTGTAATTTTCATTGTTTCATTATCTACCAATTAGCTTAATAATATCTATAAGCTTTTGTTTTGCTTAATGATCCAAGTTAAGTGAGTTCTCATCTTAATATTCTTTGTGATTTTTTTGCCTTAAAACATACCTATTTTCCAAAGTAGAATGTTGTTGATTAAATAACATGTAACATAAAATCTTTCTTTTTTATTAATTTTTTTATTATTATTATTAAAAATTTCCACTTCCTGTCC
>LOEQ01008048.1:15924-36444 GCA_001685075.1 Bramus lutescens
GACCCACATTGGAGCACTGGACTGAGCTCCCAAGGTCCAAATGAGGAGCAGAAGGAAGGAATTCATGAGCAAGGAAGTCATAAAATCTTTCTTAATCTGAGTTTAAATTTCAAATTATACTATCATACAAATCAAACACATTTGCAGATTGTATACTAAGCATTATAGGACTATAGTTTAAATATATTATGATATAACTTAGTTAACTTGTAAGCTAAATATATGCAATTTGCTAATCATTTTATGGTTTGGGGTATAGATACTTAGTTGTCCACATGAAATGTTTTCTATTTTTGAACATTTCTGAATTACAGGATAAGCAGAAAACTTTGTTGTGTATGTGTGTCATCTATATGACAATTCTTTTAAATTTTTAACATTCAGTATGGATTTTTAATAAGTTTTGTGCTTTTCAATCTACACATTCAACATAGTCTCCATCAAAATTCCAACAAAATTTTTATAGACTTTGAAAGAACAATACTGAGCTTCATATGATGAAACAAAACTCCAGGATAGTAAAAACAATCCTGTACCATAAAAGGTCTCACCATCCCTGATTTCAAGTTGTACTACGGAGCAATGTAATAAAAACCACATGGCATCATTGGCACAAAAGCAGACAGGTGGATCAATGGAGTCAAGTTGAAGATCCAGATATAAAAACACACTCAAATGGAGACCTGACTTTTGATAAAAAAAATAAATATACAATGGAAATTAAAACCAAACATCTTCAACAAATGATACTGGTCTAACTGGAATTTGACATGTAGGTGAATGAAACTATATCCATACTGTAGGAGCCAGAGTGGTCAAGGACACCACAAGAACACGAACCACAGAATTAACTAAACAAGGCTCATAAGGTCTCACAGAGACTGAACTGATAATCAGGGAGCCTCTACAGGTCTGAGCTAGGTCGTCTGTGACATATGTTAGGGTTGTTCATTTTCGTGTTCTTGTGGCTACTGGCTTTTCTTGTTCAACTTTAATATGGTGGTTTGTGTCTAGTCTGATTAAAACTTAATATGCCATGTTTGGTTGATACTCCTAAGAGGTCTGCACTTTTCTGAAAGTAAATGGATAAGGAATTGGCCCAAGGGAGAGGAATGATGGAGGAGAAGGACTGGGAAGAGAGAAGGGAGGGATAATGGTGGTCAGGATGTAATATATGAGAGGATAATAATAACAACAAATAATAAATAGAAAATGCCTTTAATACATCATAGCATCCTAGCATTGGATGTGTTAAATAAAAATTATTCTTAAAGTTTTATGCTTTTAAAGGTCAACTGAGGGTTAATATCTGATGTTGCAAATGTATTCTAATGTTACCTAAATTTAAGCAAGGCTGTTTTGGTATCACATAAATTAGGCGCGCTTTTTGTTATCTCACACCATATTCTTTCTTACTGATCTCATCCAATGGACTATGTACACATTACTTAGCAAATTGGATCATGTTTTCCAAAAGAGTACAATAAAACAAAATAAAGACATTGAAGTCAGAATGACTTTGCATTCAATAAATTATTTCCAAATGTCAAACATAAACTATGTAGTTTGTGTGTATGTATTTGTGTGTGTGTGTGTGTGCGCGCGCAAGTGTGTGATTGTATGTTTGTGTATAGGAGACTTGAGGTCAACATCGGGCATATTACCCTGTTGTTCTCCACCTTGGTCTTGAGACAGGGTCCTTCAGTGAACCTTCAGTTCATTGTTCAGTTAGCAGTGGGGGAAGGTGCTAGCCAGTGAACTTCGGAGTCAAGGACTTTGCCCTATGTACATTCCTGGGATTACAGCACTTGCTTTTTCTGGTTGTGCGCATGTGTGTGTGTGTGTGTGTGTGTGTGTGTGTGTGTGTGCATGTATGTATGTAGATATGTGTGTTTATGTGTGAGTGTATATGGCGTGTGTGGCAGTTGTGCATATCTATGATTGTCACAGCCCAGAAGAAGATACCACTTGTACTGCCAAGGCCTGTGGCACCTCGTAACCTTGGGAAATAATCCGTAATTACATAGCAGTCATAAAGCTCCCATGAGTCTTCTATCTCTGCTTCCCACAGTATTGGAGTTCTTGATAGATGTGGGGACACTTGGCTTTTATTTAGCTGAGGAACTAAAGATTTGAACTCATTTCCTTATGGCTGTATAGCAGGGATTCTTGTCTACTGAGAAATCTCCCCAGTCCCTCTTTGTATTATTTTGGGAAGAAAAGTCTTTTGTTTTAGCTTGTCTTGTAACTGAGTCTTGCAACCAAAGAACATGAAGTTATCTAATTAAAGAGAAGTTATAAAACTAATCATTGTCTCACGATTTTTGAATCTCAATCTTGATCTTGTCTCTCATGTTTATTTACTATGTTATTACATCGAGATGATCACTTTTATTAATTACCTGAAACTTTATTTACTCCCCCCCACTCTCTTCCTGATAACTGCTGTCTATCATGAGTGACCACTGCCTATCACCTCTCTAGGTAATTGCAGTGGAGTAAGAATGCAGATGGTTCCAAACATGTTACTAAGATTTTACATGTCATTTCATTTAACCCTTTTGACAATTCAGTAATATAGATGTTTTTACTTTCCTGATTTTTTGGAGAAAGAAATTCAAAAGGAGTTACTTTCAGGACAAGTAATTTTATTTACTGCTGCATGTAAACTATTCAAATAAAGTATCAAGAGAACACATATGAAAAAAAGCATGCATGAAAAAGCACCTTTACGAAGAAACCCATGATATATCTGAACTGTTAACAATATTATTCTTAGAATGAATGAAATCCTGGAAGTGTTTGTTGAGAACCTGATACAGAGGATTAGAAATGGGAATTATGCTTATGTACTTCACGATTCAGAAATGCACAAGAGAGATTAGTGCATGTTCTTTCAGGAGATGCCCAAGCATTATCTAATGGAATGTTTGTAGCTATTTGATTTTAAAGGACTGTGCACATTTGATTAACTTTCTATTGAAGAAGTTGTTTTACAACTTAATAGGGGGAGAAGATAGCCCATGGAAAACTAGATCAATGAAATGAGTTTTGTTCAAATCAAGACAACCATGGGGGGGGGGTAAAGAAACAATAGATTTCTGCTTCAGAAAAATATAACTCCCAATATTGCATTTTAAAACCAATTGAAATGTTAATAAGGTTTCTAGAGTAAGTAATTTATGTCAGTATTGTTAAGAAGTGATAGAGATATCTGTGCTTTGTAAATTCCTCTTTGAGGTAGTCTTTCAGTTGAGCTTGGTTTCTTTGCTATATAAACACAACAATATTGGAACTGTACAGATGGTTTAGTAGCTCAGAGTGTTGCTGCACTTGCCAGTTCACAACAACCACATGGCAGCTAACAGCTTTGTAACTCCAGGTTTAGAGAACCAGACATCCTCCTTTGAACTTCCATACATGCAGACAAAACATTTATATACATAAAATAAATAAATCTTAAAAGTCCAAAGGCATACATAAATGGAATGTAGCTTCAGATGTTATAACACTGTACCCACTGTATAGTATTTGTATTATTTTTGTGTAGAAATACACACACACATGCTTATTTACTTATTAAGAAAGTTTTACTAATTCTTGCTTTTAGTGTTAAATGAAATAAAGTGCCCCCCCAAAAAACAGGTACAATATACTCTTAATATACATATATTCTCACTAGTATTAGTTTGTTACTGGATGAGATAAAAGAGGGTAGAAAAATGACTTTGATAATAATCATTTATTAACTGAACGAAGTTATGAGTATAACTTTGACAGTAATGCTTTGAACATCACTATGAGAATAAAACAAAACTTAATTAAAGAGACAGAAGTAACATGATGAACTTTTGTTTCCTCTGAGTCTCGGGGTGGGTACCCCCTTTCATACATGGACTGTTTTAACTTGGTAATTTCCTCATTTTATAAATAACAAGTGTGGTTAGGAGATGGTTAAATAGGAATTCCATGGCCTGTCTTCCATCTTATACTTTGGTATATGGAAGTTTACCAGATTTCACACCCTGTTTAAAAAATTTGAGTTTTTTTTTTAAACACAGTGTTTAAATCAATGATTCTTACAGGGTAGCTATCTAGGCCAGCATGAAAATAGCCTTACCTAGGAAATGGTAACCCATGAACAATATGGCAGACAAAGTATTTGACAAGGCACTGACAATGATGATACTGTATTCAAAAGGACTGTCTTGGTGAGGAATGAAGTTTCTGAGATGGAAATCCAATCTCATTTTCTTGAGAGATCTTCATGCTTGTGAAGAGTGTCCTCTAATTTCACCTTGAGTGTATTCCAGCTGTCTATTTAGAATTATCTTTGCAAGTAAGATCTAAATGTGTGAAGGAATAGCTTCTTATAGACAAAATAATCTAAATTAAAAAATAAATAATTTTTATTAGGCCATAAAGCACTAAGAAACATGTATTATTTTCCAGTATATCTCATTGCCTTTTTTGTTCCTATACAGGTAGCTTGCATCAGGTTGGAAATTGACTTCAACACTGAACTTCAAGTTCCCTGTATGGGCTCATACAAAGCCTCATGTGGCTATGAGACTGTGGACAAAAAAAGACCCCCTAATATGATAAACATATTGAAAACTGCAATAAAGTGTAATTGCATTTATCAGTTTGTAATATGACCTGGCTTAAAAGAAAACAAACAATGAAAGACTCCCTCTTCATTCTAGTTAACAAAGAGGACCCTAAGAGAGATGTGCATGGAAACCCACTAAGGAGAAATAGATAAGATCTCCTATGTAAATTGGAAGCATGGATGGGGGAGACAAAGGGGATGGGAAGAAGAACCTGAAGGAATGGGATGGTTGTGTTGAGGGAGAGAGGGAGTGGGAAAGCAAGGAAAGAGCTATCTTGATAGAGGGAGCCATTATAGGGTTAGGGAGAAACCTAGCACTAGGGACATTCTCAGGAATACATAAGGATGATTCCAGCTAAAACCCCAAGCAATAGCGGAGAGGGTACATGAACTGACGTTACCCTCTATAATCAAATTGGTGACCACCCTAGTTGTCATCATAAAACTTCCCTCCCTTAACTGATGAAAGCAGATGCAGAGATCCACAACTAAGTGCTGGACTGAGCTCTGGGAGTCCAGTCCAAGAGAAAGAGGAGGAGTTATATGAGCAAAGGCATCAAGATTATGATGGGGAAACCCACAGATACAGCTAACATGAGCCAGTGGGAGCTCACCCACTATGGTCTGACAGTAGACCAAACTAGGCCCACTTAATGTGGGTGACAGTTCTGTGGCTTAGGCAGTCTCTGGGGCCACTGGCAAGGGGATCAGGGTTTATCCTTTGTGTATCAACTGGATTTTTGGAGTCCATTTCTTATGGACAGACACCTTGATCAGCCTTGATGTACAGGGGGAGGGCTTGGTCCTGCTTTAACTTAATAAGCCCGACTTTGTTAATTCCCAATGTGAGGCCTTACCCTTTCTGAGGAGTGGACAGGGTGTTAAATGGGAGGAAGGTAGGGTGAGTGGAAGGAGGGAAGAGAGGGGCAACTGTGGTTGGTATGTAAAATTAAGAAAAAACTTTTAAAAAATAACAAAAATATTAATAAAAGAAAAGTCTTATTTTCTATTTAATTCTTTTTTTCTAATAGTTCAGTTTTTTCAAAAATTGAACAAAATACCTATATAAATTACTAGAAGAAAATAACTATATAAATATCTTTCTGGATTATTGATACAATAATTTTAGGTTTTCAGAAACAAAATTTAACCTTTTTAGCTAATTGTTGTATATGAAAAAATAAGCTGATGCAATTAAAAACCTTTGTGCTTTTTAAAAATGAGAAGTTATACTATATGCTTTTATTTGTCAATATTTCTTGAATTCTACTATTTTTTATGATGAACTAATTTAACTAACAGAATCACATACTTATTAAATATTTAGTGTATCTCATTTCAGCAAGCTATACAGGATTTGTAGATATTTTGTTGCATGATTTTTTCCAGTAAGTAATATATGCACATAGAAAACTTCCATATGGATGTTCATTTTCCTGTTACCCACTTTTCCAAAAGTGTGGAGCACTTAATTGCATGTAAAAAAACAAGATATTCTACAGGAAAAAGAGAAAAGGGGATGATAAATCTGCATGAGTACAAGATGTAAGAGTAGTCTGGAGGGAGGAAAGGAAAATGGAAATGATATAGTTAAAGTATAGCCTCAAAAAGTTTCTCAAAAGTAAAAGATAAATGAAATTTTTAAAAGAAGCAAAACATTCCCACTATTGAATGGTCCACTGATTCACATTTAGTAAACTGATAGAAAAAATTGCCATAAATAATGTTATTTTTGAATATTCTTTCCCTCCAAAGTCATGGCAATGGCCCTGGAAAGAGACACCGCTGAGATGGTTGGGCCATGAGACTTCTACTGATGGGAATTGCTGGGCATCATAAAGCTGTGTTTGCTGCCTTTTGCCATCTTGTCTGCTTTTTCCATGTGATTGTGCAACGAAATGGTCCTCACTGTATGTTGATCCCTTGAATTTTAAAAACATTAATAATAAAGAAAAAAAGAGCACATTCAGATGAAAAAAAATAATTTAGAAGCCAGGCTATTTGGTATAGCATATTATCCCCCTTACATAGGAGGCTAAAAATGGAGGTTTGCAAGGTCAAGGTCTGCATGGATTATGAAGAATATGGTCAGTCTAAGATATTTAGAAAGACCTTATTGGAAGAGGAGGTCGACAGACTGTAAGAGCCAAATGTAGTGGACACTTTCAGAAAAGCAGTATTTCTCAGACATGACAGTGTCATTGTGTACATGAACTCACAGCAATGGGGACTGTATGGACAAGGTCTCTGAGCAGATCAGTCACATCACAATCCCAGCATGGAGAGGGGAAGGGCTCATGGAATTGTGCTCTAACTTAGGACATATAGTCAGTTTATAGCTGCTGGAGGGGGAGGAGTTAGTTTGACTCAGGATTATGGCCCCTAAATTGCTACCTGTGCTGTAGAAGAAGGTCCAACATACATACACATACATGTAGCAAGATGAGTTAATTTAAGCAACTTTTGAAGAGTGGGGGAAAAAAGGACATGGAGGCCTTTGGGAGAGGAACTGAATGGGAGGGGATGGGAGGTAGATTTGATTAAAACGCATTATATGCAAGCATTTAATTTTCAAATGATAAAAATTAATCACTATTTATTATGGCATAATATGCTTAAGTCAATTGATATGATGTCTTCATTATAATCCTCAAATAGTTTTCATGGATATTTTTATAATGTCATGTCAAAATTACCAAAGAACAAAACATCTTTGTATATTAATGTAATTTCATGAGACAAAATTATTTACCATGTGATCAATCATTTTTAATTGACAGACTTCTTTAGAGAGCCTAACATTATAAAAAACAAAATTTCATAACATTATTTATTCAAAAGAATAATAATGAAAGAAAAATGAATGTGACAGGCTATTTCATTTATATATTTAGCTTTCAATGTAAAAATACTTCAGAGTAAGAATAATTTTAGTTGTTCCAAAGAAAATATGTAAAATTTGTTAACTGTATATAAGCAAAGATTCCTTTTGCTTCAAAGCAAGCATATATTTGGTTTAAAATATTAAGCATTTTAAGTACTAATGATAATAGGAGGTCACAGCCACAAAATTCTATGATCAAACTAAATATTTGAAAATATAATTTTAACACATTACCTTTGATAGCACTTAAACTTTGATTTTGAAACGTGGAGAAATATACTACAAAGTTTTTATAATTAAACTCATACATAGAGGAATATATTAGTTTTTAAAATATTAAAATCTGGATTAATTTATTTTGTATATTGACAATAAAAACATTAAATATGCAATTAATCACTCTATTTACAGAATTTGGTAAAGATTATTTGATTTTGATACATCTAATATATTATAGGTATGAGTTCGGAAGGATTTGGATATATATAATTGCAATAAATTGGTTCTGTTGGCTTCATCTCATATAATTAATAACAATAGTGATTACTAAAGTAAAAAGTTAGATGACTGTGAGATGAAGGTGTTCCTGTTGAGGTACTAGAGCATGTGATGTCATGTCTGAGAAGTCTCACAATGACATCCATCAGTTTGGTTTGGAAAGCTTGGTCTAGATATGAAAGCACTAGGAAGACAGGTAATGGATTTGGAGCAGTTTTATAGAGAACCTTAAAGACTAGACAAAGTCACCTGGGCTAGTGTGAAAGAGGATTTTTGTTTAATGATATATCAAGATTATATTTGTAGTTTAGTGATTAGCTGCTGGACATACAATTGGGGTGATGGTTCGGAAGGCCAAGGATTTAAGACATGATGAAAGGGACATCTGTAGAAGAATAGGAACAACTAAAACTAATGATTATTTAGGGATTGTGTGGAAACCTTTAGAGTAGAAGCTGCCTCAAATATATGAATTTGTGAAGGTGATGTAAAAGGAATTGACAAATAATGGGAAGAATAGCACCCTGCCTGGACATCTCTCATCATGAAATGAAGCCTCCTTTCTAGGAATGGGTTACATCTAATCAAGTTTTTATTACCAAGGGTATTGACTGCAGTCCAAAAACTGAGGGCAAAGCCCTATTGTCAAATATATCAAATTAATTTAATTAACTTAAATTAATACATTGACAGTACATTAAACACTGAGAAGTTGAGCTGGTAACTATCTAGTGCCTTCATCTCTACAGACTAGTGTTTATAGTACAAAAAACCACTCTGTGTGCTACCAAAACAGAGGTAAAGACCAACCCATCCACAAAATGTGTTATTACAATAGTAGCACAAAACTTTGGGACTACTTGACGAGTATCCGGTTGGATTTAAGGCTGTACCATTTGAAGGAATCCATCCACAGCACTACTCAGGTCGTCAAGAACCCAAGATTGGTCTGGCCAGGGACCTAGGGCGAAATCAGATACTACTGTTCTGCATTAGGAACATAGCAAAAAAAAAAAATACTACAAAAGGCATTCTGCTATATCCATAGGTCATTGTCTCATTCGGCTATCATGGAGAAGCTTCCCCCCGTGATAGATAGGAACTAATACAAAGACTGGAACTGGACAAAGAGCAGAGTGACAGAGCTTGGAAGAGTCAGTCCTGAATGGGATATTTCTGTCAATTCTTTCCCCTCAAGGATCAGGGAACCGTGCAAAAGGGGAAGCAGAAATATTTTAACAACCAGAGGTGATGGAGGACACCAAGGAAACAGCCCTTCTAAACAGAGCAGGACCCAGAGACTTCGGCAGCATGCTACAGGTCTGGGCATGATGAGATCCCAGCTCTCAGAGGGAAAGTGGGCACAAGTCTACATCCTAAACCCAGAAGCTACCTCAAATTGATAACCATTCTAAAATGAAAAGTAAGTTTTGTCCACCAGAATCTGATTGTTTGGAAACCATTCTTAAGGCCAGGCCCCGTGACCAGCAGTAGATGACCAGTGCAAAGTGAACTTAATGGCAGTTTTAGAATTTCGTCATATATAATGCTTTTGCAGGGATTTTTCATCCCCATACAGGTCATTTGTAGATATATTATTGTTTCTGGTTTCTGTTATATGGAATTTCTCTGTGTGCAAATATGTATGTCTATATTTATGTGTTCCTTGCGCTTTCCCTTTGACTCTTTTTCTTCTGTTTATTTTGTACTATTATGGTTTGTTTTTATATTATCTAATTTAATGTATTATTCTTATTATTATTTTAGATTTCTGTTTGTATCCTAATAAGAGAGAAAGAAAAGGTATGGATTTGGGTACATGGAGAAGTGGGGTTGGGTCTAGGAG
Organism: Bramus lutescens; assembly: GCA_001685075.1. Classification (NCBI taxonomy): domain Eukaryota; kingdom Metazoa; phylum Chordata; class Mammalia; order Rodentia; family Cricetidae; genus Bramus; species Bramus lutescens. The sequence goes on from LOEQ01008048.1 coordinate 25,765, forward strand.
AAGTTAGGTGAGCAGAAACCATAATAAGAATTTTCCATATTAAAATCAATTTTCAATTAAATAAAAGAATAAGAAAAAATAAAAATTATCATGGAGTTAAATTGAAAAGGCAAAGAAATAGTCTTATAAAAGAACACTGTGGGAAAAGTAGGCAAGACTAATTGTGAGCCTGTTTGAAAGAAACAAATGATAGAATCAAGATAGAGCAATACCATACAAGTAAACAGGAGAAAATAAAGATGATGGCTTTCATGTTGAACACATGTAATTTGTGACTCAAAAAGACATTAGGGTATTGCCAAGAGGCTGTGGGCGGCAAAGTTTTATTTTCACATCAACACAATGCCAATCCAGTGCTTTGCTTGAAAACCAAAAGAAAATTATGCTAGCATCTATATTGGGAGAACAAGTATGTATTTTATAAAACTGCATTTCTCGATATCATCTGAATTACTCTTTAAATTCTAATATAATTGATTTTGTGTATTTAGGAAATATTTGAGAATGCTTGGTAGGTAGACCTTCAGATTTAGCCTGATTGTCACTGTACCCTAGGTTCACTCTAAGTCCAGAGTACTATCAAATTCCTGGAGCAAACATGTTGCTTAGAACTTGGCACTTCTTCATGGTGTTCCTAGAATTCTAGGTTTGCCTAGAATTTGGCAGGTCATCATTTTGTTGTCCTCTCTTTGGCAAAGTGTTGGAAGAGAATGTAATGAGAATACATGTTAAGAGTTTTAAAGCTTCTTTGGTTAAAAACATTTAAACCCCGAGTGCCTTTATTGCGCTGGAAATATTTACATTTGATCTAAAGATTTGTGAAGCCGCTGAATTCTTTATCTTATGTACATGTACAATGCATAAGTGAACACTATAAGTTTTTACATTTTTCCTTAGCAAGATATGAACTTGGGATCATTAAAATTAGTCATTTTCCATAGTACCCTTGACAATGTATAAATGGTCACTGGAAAAAAATGTCACTGTTACCCTTAACATTGCATGAATTAGGTGCATTTGTGCTCCAAAACAAGTGCTTTTCAGGAGACCATGAGAAAACCTCTATATTCTTTGTGTCACTAGTCTATCCTAACTCTCAGGACATTGGTTCCATTTTATTTGATCAGAGCAGGATAATGCAGCTAATATCTGCTTGAATTCCACATCCTCCTATAAACCAGAAGAGAAGGAAGCTGGAGCAGCTCACAAGGCTTGATGCTCTGTCAAGCATGTCCTGGCATTGCTGGGTGTGCTGCTAACTTGCTCCCATCTGCCAGGATATGTTGACGTTTCAACTCTAAGTATCTCAAAGTATGATCTTATTGGAAAAGTTTCTCTTTTCATTTGCAATTAGTCAAGAAAAAAGTAGAAGGATCCACAATAGACTGTTACTAGTATATTCACCATCTCTCCATGTGATGATAGAATCATAAAAGAAGAACACTATGTCCGATGAATTCAGAGAGTTGGATTTTTCAGTTGCAAGACAAGAAGGGTCAAAGCTTGCCAGAAATGCTGCAGCAATGAGTACAAGAGGAAAGATTCCCTGGTAGGATTCAGAGAAAACATGGTCTTCTTGAGATTTGCTCTCAGACTACTGTACTCCACCCATCTGGAACTATCCATTTTGACTGCTGTGAGCAGCCTAGCTTTGTTACTCTAGTATCAGTTATTAGAGGGCACAGCACATAGAATTAAAACAATCTCTGAAGGTCTCCACTTCATTCTCAGCAGCATTCCAACTTGCTTGGAATGTCCATAGATATGCTCTTTAAGAATTTCTTGTAATTGAAGAAATAGAAGCAAATAAAAGTCTAATATCACGAGGTTGACAAGATGACTCAGAAGATAAATATGCTCTCTATGCAATCCTGCTGATATGAGTTTGATTTCTGGAACCCACCTGAGCATTGAAGGGGAGACTAACTTTGCATAGTTGCCTTCTGACTTCCAAAGTTGTGCTATGATGTGCATACCAACACATATTTCTTGTAGACATATACACACATATGCAATATTAATACTTTTTAAAGTTGAGTATCCTAACAATGTCTTTGACATTTATTTCCAGATTTTTTTTGTCATCTCCAACTTACATTTGTTTTTAAAATATGCAACTACAGTTAAAAAAATTCTATGCACAGCTTTGTGAATTTGTGGTCCTTTTAATGCCACTGGAGATGGGGCCCAAGAAGATGAAATATCAAATTCACTTTAAGTTTAAGAAGATCATGACAAATTTTGAAATGAATGACAGGATGAATGTTACAGACTAATGAAAACCGATCATGAATTATGAGAACTGACACATTTATTACTTTCAACTCATTAGTTATTATACTAAGTCTTTTGACACGAAAAATCTGGTTGTTAATTCTTCTCTTGCTTGAATTTTGAGAAGTATTAATTAGTTTTTAGTTCCTTAGACTATGGAAGTTTATAGGAGTAGATAATTTCATGGGGGGAGTTAAGGGGGATAAGTTCATAGGGGGATAATTTTTGTAAGATGATCCTATAAAACATCACAATATCCACTGAACATTTCTTCTATATTTGATTTTTTAAATCATGTGAATATGCATCTTAAATGTTCAAATTTCTTGTGAGCATATTTATTAAAAATCAACAGTATAGTCTAATTTGTTCTTTTAACACCTTTCAATGCTTTCGAAAATGTGTTCTATGAAATACTCTGTTTCTTATAAGTTTTGTCTCTACTATTAGCTTTAGAAACAACATTCTGGTATATATTCCATAAGTCTTTTCTGACTAGAATGGCAAACTCTTTCATTCCCTTTCCAATGAAAGCATGTGCCTATCTATAGCTAATCCTAGCTAGATATTTAGTGGTATCATAGAGAGGGCACACTTTGAGCTGATTTATTGATTTCTCTTATCTTGGTAGAGGGAGAATTTAAAGAACTCAAGATCACATAAAAATTGTAGAAACTGTGTTATCATATAGTCTTGAGAACAGTGATCAATTTTCTATTATTTACATATGAAAATTATATTGAATAATAGTTTCCTTCCATGTTGTATATGTGCTTATTGAATATGTGATTAACTGATGTGCACAGCTGCTCACTCACAAAAAGGTACTAAATGAAATATCCTTTATTTCAGAAAGAAAAGAACCAATGATTTTGATACATTTTGAAGGTCAGTAATGTTCAGCATAGAGCAATATGTGGAGAACAATAGCTCCTTAGAGAGTGGAAAACATGGTACTCTCATTATCCATAATCTCAGCTGGTCACCATAGTAACAGCATTTTATTTTCCAAGATGTAAGCCTTTATATTTCTGTAGAATTCACTTCCTAGGCCTCTAGACACATCAGCGGCATCTAGTGGCTGAGAACTCAGCTGAAATTCTTGCGCTTTACCGCCTGCTACCTGATGTTGAAAATGATGACAATGCACAAGTGGCTAAAAGGTCCTAAATTTCCCATGCATATTGATAAATGACTATCATTTCAGAGAAGTCTTGTAGAATACAGATCAAAAGAATGGTAAAATGTACATATAAGAAAATAATTTTATTAAGCATGTTAGAATTTCAGAAGAGAATTGGAAAACAATAAAGTATTGCATGTTCTGCAAATTTTAGAAGGACGTTAAAAAGGTATTCTCAACACATGATAATTTGGTTGTATAAAGACCATATGGGAGAATTTCCAGGAATCACGAGAGCAAAGACTTGTTAAAGTCTGGAAAACATCATTAGTGAATTCTGATGTACTTGATTAATGTTTCCTACTTTTGTTTTGTGATAAAACTATCTTTCCTATATACGTTTTAGAAACTTTAGAAATAGTGCTTTTTATATTTCAGGTGATTACAATATTGAACACTAACCTTGATGATAGGGCCATCTAGATTTCTGTTTTTTCCCTGGAGTGGTAGAATGTGATTTTCAAAAATAGTTGGGCACTAGATTGAGCCACCACGATGCTGCAGCTTCTGTCATTCCATTAGTGTGGATTTGTGAGACCAACCCTGGTTTTAGGTAATAATGCTGCTTGCTGCTTACGTATTAAATATAAGTCAGTTTCCTGATTCTGCTCTAGTTTATCTAAATCAGAACCACTAGGTGATATAAAACCAGAGAAAGGTTGAAGGAAATAGTCTGAACAAACATACATTAGATTAGAATTTCCTGAGGAAATTCCTATCCTTCCACTTCACTCCTTGGGAGCTTGTCAGAAATACATGCATATTTAAGATTGAGAAGAAATAAAAGACTACAGGGTTTCTAGTTTTATTTTAGTAAGTCTGAAATGAACCTCCAAGTCTGCTGGTTAAAATATGCATTTCTGTATGGATTTAGCCCAGAATCTGCTGTCTGGAAGATAGTGGTAATATTAAATACACTAAGTGCTTAATGAGCTGTGCGTACCGTTTCAGTATTGTGATTTACTTGTTTATCAGGCCAGCTGTCATTTATTTAGTACCTACTATTTTTCATTCGATGAAACAGGGAAATTGGAAGGACTTGACGAGGATGATGCCAAGATCTAACCTCACTGGATATTTAAGTATTAGTAAAATTCAGGAAAATTTAAATATAAATGAATTTTAGAAAAAAGTGATTTTTTGTTACATGACAAATTATGAATTAAATTCTTATAATGCATCCAAATCTATATTAAACTCAGTAGGTGTTTTGAAATAGTGAAACATTGACCCAACCTATGCTTGTATGTACATTACTTGGGTACTTAAAAACATTAAAAAATTGTCAAGTGATAAAATAATTGATAACACCAGAATGATATTGGATATTGAACTAATTATTACATTTTTGGCTAAAATGAAGCTTCTGAGAAAAATGACATTGGGTCAGGGCTGTGGAAAATAGGCTGGTAAGATTGTGTGGGGAAATGTATTCAAAATTGTTCATGGGAGGAACAAACTGAGTCTAAGAAGAGCAGAATTGAGCTCATCTGGGCACTCAAGAGAGGGTGTCATGGTGAACTCTGAATGGTTGTTTGTTCTTCAGGGTCTCATTGGAGGCTCCATCACTGTAACCCTATCAGAGCCAGCCATGTGATGTCTGCCACCAGCATAAGGGACTGAACTTCACTGGAGCTAAGTTTCTTTTGCTACAGTCAAATTGCAGAAAGATTCAACCAAGGGATTAGCACATAGCTCACAAAGATATTGGGTGAAAATTTTAACCCTGAAGGAGAAAACAATCTCTACAGAGACTCACATGTACTACAAAAGAACCCTTTATTCCCATAATCCCTTTGATCTAATTTTCAGCACTTTCTCAGTCCTCCTCTCCATTTCAAGATTTCACTTTCCCACACTCCGGGTGAGATTTTTCTCCCTCTCCACTGACAAGCTGAACTCTACCCAGAACCTATTGCAGATTCAAGACTACCTGGTTGTTTCTTTTTATTTCTTTTTTAATTTTGATTACTTGCCTAAAATTTCCTGTCCTCTTTGGCTCTTGACCTACTCACTAGGAAAACAACTGATTTAACTATCATCTTTCCTACAAAACCATCTAAGACTAGAATTCTCAAACTTGAATGTATATGTAAGTCTCAAAATAGGGACATCAGCTAAATTGAATGCCCAGCAATTTCAGGGCCTCTGGGGATCGTTGTTAAGAGTTTGAGATTCTACTTGTCTCAACAAGGTCTTACTACTCTAGTAGTCATTGGTGCAAGCTACTTGCCTTCTTTGCATTGGAACTTTTATGCAGCCTTCATATTGCATACAACCAATCCCTTTGTAGAATGTTGTGTTCTAATAGAAATTTATTCACTGATTGCAGGCTCTTAACAGTAAAATCATTGTATTTGATATTTTTCTGCATTCCCCACTGTGCTCAGCACAGTGATGGTGTGATATATGAACTTGGGCAGGGTAGTGGTAGTGCGCATCTTTAATACCAGCACTTGGGAGGAAGAGTAAGGAGGATCTCTGTGAGTTTAAGGCCAGCAAAGTCTTAAGAGTGAATACTAGGACAGGCAAACCTACATAGTTAAACCTTGTCTTTGGAAAAAACAAACAAGCAAACACAAACAAACAAACAAACAAACAAAATCTACACAAACAAAACCTCAGAAATTCTGCTATGGACTAATTTTGTGAAATAGGATTGTTACGTAGCTTATTCTAGTCAAAGGGAGAACATGAGTTTTCAGTGTTTTGCAGTATCCTGTTTGTTGATCTTCTGGGTTATTTATTTTCTGAGTACCCATATGCTCCCACCGCACTCAAAGAGAAAAAAGTTTATATTGTCACTGGGATATTTTAGATACATTTTTGGTTATCTTGTTGAGCTAACCAGATATAATATGAGTTCAAGGAATAGGTCCCTGTCTCTTGTGAATGCTCAAGGGCACAGAAAAGAAAACTACTCATAACTAAAGAATCAGGAAAAATAGAACACATTTGTTTTTAATTTTTCTTACTATCGACCTAGCTTTGCCATTTCTTCCAGCCTCCAACAATGAAATAGGACCCTCAATGGTACTTGTCAGTGACCCTTCTCTGTTCTTGGGGGTTGAGAAACAAGCTCGTTATTTCTGAAGAGCATCAATTGAAGAACTGTTTCCACCCTCTTTCCAGGTAACACCTGACAGTAACATTTGATTGACGGTTATAAGTAAATGGCTATTTCAATTTCTGTACTGTGATTAATTCTTTCCACTCATTTAAGTTCCTATTTGCCAATTAATTTTTATTCTTTTCCTGTTTTTCTTTTGGTAAAAGTACAGTCATTCATTTAAAACAACAACAACAAACAAATAAAAATAGGCATTTTCATTCTCTAGAAACCTTATGTGATTGGGATAAAATTCACATCCAACAGTTCCAGGCTCCAAGCTAGTCAGTGAATCTGTGTCCCTGGTGGTGACATCATGTCACAACTGATGGACTTGGGCTCTTTTCCAGATGGAAGTTTTGCTTTGGGGATGATTATTATTTTATGCTTTAGTATGAAGTTATTGATATTCAAATCGTGAAAGAATTCCAGAGATGCCTTGCAATGTGCTTCAAATTCTGTGGAAAGCCAGGAAAGCAAATACTAAATATTTGATAAAATACAATCATTTGAAAGAGCCCTAATAAGCACTAAGTCAAAGACTACAGAACTGAGATGAGTATTGCTTGTTAGGAGCTGACAGCATGTGTATACTCACAACCTGGTATTTTGTTGGAAACTGAAGCAGCAAGCACAACTGTGCATATTGATGTTATTATACAAATCAAATGTTTGAGGAAACTGGCTTAGCAAAGCCTCAATATTAAAAGGCTAGGGTTGGCTTTTTCTCTTGATCTTACTTTCTTTATCTCTTCATAATTGATTGATGCTTATTGGTATAAGTATGAGAAATTAATAATTTAAATAACTGCAGGATTGCTTTTAATTGTTTAAATTCAGAGCAAGTAACTATATATTAAGGAAATTGAAGTTGTCACTCTGAGAAGCTGAGTGAATTGTACACTTTGTTACTGCATATTTCAGAGTATATCAAATACTCTGGGTTTGCTATTGTACTTATAAAGAAAATTATTAATGAAATGTTGGCATTAATTTAGGAGGATAAACATTAACTGCTATGTCCTCCCCACTTTCACCCATTTTCACATAAGTTCTGCCTTAGTGATTCTATGTAATGTATCAATCATAAAATGAAATTAATTGAATGAACCATACTTATTTTCTGGAATGAAGCAAATTATGAAAAAGAAAGTGTTACTTAGGCATATTATAATATCTTTGGGGGCTTTGCTAACAGTTTAAATTCTGAGAAATTAAAACAAAGTAGAGTTTCTTCTTGAAACATAAATTTTAATATCACATATTAAAGGAATACTTGTTGAGAAAAGTATAGAAAAAAGTGAAGTTTTTCCATTTCCCAGATATGTTAGCTATAGACACAAGTCAGTTTTGTACTGAGCAGTGGAAAGGACAGTTTTTCCCAGGGTGAGTTGCATTTGATTATGGGATATTAAGGGTGGTTTGCACCATTTGTCTTCCTCTTTAGACTTTTTAATATATACAACCTCACACCTCCTGCCTGACATGTGACTATGACACCTACAGTGCTTATCTGTGGAAGAAACCTTGGCTTTAATATGGATATATTGTGAATATTGTTGCTTTTCCATGTTCCTTCTCTAGAGAAGTAGTGAGAAAGCTTCAAGCCTTGCTGATGTGGGATTCCCCTTTGTATGCTGTGAATACCATTGGTTAATAAAAAAAAAACTGCCTTGGCCTATTGATAGGGCAGAAGCTAGGTAGGAAGGGAAAACTTAAATTGAATGCTGAGAGGAAAGGTGGAGTCAGAGAGAAGCCATGTAGTCCTGCTGGAGACAGGTGCTAGAAGTTTAGCTGGTAAGTCACAGCCATGTGATAATATACAGATTAATAGAAATGGGTTAAATTAATATGTAAGAGTTAGCCAATAAGAAGCTAGAGCTAACGGGCCAAACAGTGATTTAATTAATATAGTTTCTGTGTGATTATTTGGGGCTAAGAATGAAAACATGGCCTAATTTTAAAACAAAAACTGATATTATAGAAAAAAATCAAAAAATATCAACCACTAAAAGCCAAGTAGAAAATCTGGGAAACTCACTTTTTCAAGATCCATTTGGCTAGGAAAGTCTAAATCTATGAGGAATGACTGAGTCCAATTGCTCATCCACAAACCAACTTCTTCCCTGTACTACAAGGACAAAGCGCACACCAGGTAAGACCTTATATGGATTGGTATCTAGCATACCTTACCGCACAGTGAATCCTTGTGATGTCACATGAATTGGCAAATCATTGCTCAGAAAATCCATAGCGCTTCATTATTTTTTCCCTCTCACCTTTTTCTTAAAAACTTTCATTAATTACATTTTTCATTTACTTACATCATCACCCCAGTTTCTTCTCTCTCCTCTATTCCTGTTCCTTTCTCCTACCTCCCCTCTGCCCCAATCCACTCTTTGTTTCTGTTCAGAAAGTGGGAGTCCTCCTATAGGCATCAACAATGCATGTCTCATCAAGCTGAGGTGTGATTAAGCTCTTCCCTTTGTATTAAGGTTAGGTGGAGGCAAACCATCATGAGGATCCCAAAAGCCAGCTCAAACATTAGGGACAGGCTCTGATACCACTGCTAGGAGTTTGACAAATTGACCAAGTCATACAACTGCCACTTACATGTAGAAGCCCTAGTTGGGTCTCATGGACTCTCCTTAACTGTCCATCCAGAGACTAAGCCCAGTTTAGTAATACTTTGTGGATTACCCTTTAATGACTTTGACCCCTCTGGGCCAGACAATCCTTCCTTCCTCTCTCCAGCATGATTCTCTGGACTCAAACCAGTTCATCATTATGGATCTCTCTTTTTGTTTCCATCAGTTACTTGATAAAGTCCCCCTGATGCCAATCAGGCAAGTCACTAATATAATTACAGGAGATGGACTGTTCAGGCACTCTCTCCTCTATTGCTAGAAGTTTTAGCTAGGGTAATCCTTATGGATTTCTGGGAGTTTGCCTTTCACCAGGTTTCTCCCTGATCCTGAAATGCCATCCTTATCAAGGCATCTCTTTCATTACTCTCCCCATCCATACCATACCTCCCCCAACTGGCCTAACCTGATGCCTCATTGTCCTGCCCCCATTCCCACCCCAAGTTTGCCCAGGAGATCTCCTCTATTTCCTCTTTCCAGGGAATTCCATGCATCCCATCCCACTTTGGGTACCCCTTGTTCATTAACCTCTCTGGGGCTATGGATTTGTAACACAGTGTTATCCTTTACCTCTCAGCTAATACCCGCTTATGAGTAAGTACATACCATGATTTTCTTTCTTGGTCTGGGTTACCTCACTCTGCATGATTTTTCTAGTTCTATCAATTTGCAAATTTCATGATGTCATTGATTTTTTAAAGCTGAGAAATACTTAATTGTGTAAATATGCCATATTTTCTTTGCCCATTTTTTTTTCATTTGAGGTACATCTAACTCTTGTGAATAATGCTGCCATGAACATAGCTGAGTAAGTGTTCTTGTGATATGATTGAGGATTCTTTGGGTACATGCCCAAGATTGGTAAAGCTGGGCTTTGAGGTAGATTGATTCCCAATTTTCTGAGATTTGGACTTTATCAAGGGCCCTGGCAATAGGACCAGGATCTGTCCCTGGTGTGTAAGCTGGCCTGTTGGAGCCCATTTCTTATGTTGGGATGCTATGCTCCGCCTCAGTGCTTGGGGAGGGGTTTGGTCCTACCCCAACTTCTTGTGCCAGAATTTGTTGACTCCCCATCAGAGCCCTAATCCCTTGGCAGGAGCGAATGGGAAGTGGGCTAAGGGAGAAGTGGGCTGAGGCAGAAGGAGGGATGGGTGTTGATTTCCAACATGGCTGTATAAGTTTGCACTCCCACCAGCAGTGGAGCAGTGTTCCCCTTATTCTACAATCTCTCAACATAAGCTGCCATCAGTGTGTTTGATATTAGCCATTCTGACAGGTTTAAGATAGTGTCTGAGAGTTGTTTCGATGATCATTTCAATGATGTTTAAGGATACTGACAACTCTTTAAGTGTATCTCAGTGTTTTGAGATTCTTTTGTTGAGAATTCTGTTTAGATCAGCATCCCTTTTTATCTACCATCTATCTATCTGTCTGTCTGTCTATCTATCTATCTATCTATCTATCTATCT
>LOEQ01008048.1:36458-56796 GCA_001685075.1 Bramus lutescens
CTATCTATCTATCTATCTATCTATCTATCTATCTATCTATCTATCTATTCTTTTTTAAATTCCAAAAAAATAATTTATTTTATGTTCCAACCACCACCCCACTTCCCATCCATTCCTACCAAGGGGTAAGTGCCCCAACAGGGAGTCAACAAACTCTGGCACTTTAAGTTGGGGCAGGACCAAGCCCCTCCCCACTGCATTGAGGTGGATCATGCATTCCACAATAGGGAATGGGCTTCAACAAGCTAGCTCACACACCAGTGATGTATCCTGTTCCCACTGCCAGGGACCCCTCAAATAGTCCAAACTTCATAACTGTCCCCCACATGTGGAGTGCCTAGTTCAGTCCCATGGAGGGTCTACATCTGTCAGTATAGAGTTTAGGATTTTACATGAACTTGGTTCAGCTATTTCTGTGAGGATCCTGGTCAGATTATTTAACATTTTGATGTCTAGTTTCTTGAGTTTTTTTTTAATATATTTTGAAGATCAACCTTCTGGCATATGTGGCTAAAGATCTTTTCCCATTCTGTAGGCTGCCATTTTGTCTTATTGACAGTGTACTTTGCTTTAAAGAAGCTTCTCAGTTTTCAGGAGGTCCCATTTATTAATTGTTGATCTCAGTTTCTGTGCTATTAGTGTTCTATTCAGAAAGTTGCCTCCTCTGTCAATAAAGGCTAATTCTTGCTTTCTCTTCTATCACGTTCAATGTAACTGGGTTTATGTTGAGGTCCTTGATCCATTTGGACTTGAGTTTTGTGCATGGAAATAGATATGGATCTATTTGCTCAAATTTCTCTTTCTCTCATGTTTTATTCACTTCTTTCATTGCTATCTTGTGTCATTAAAATTCTAAAAGTCATGCGCTTTCTATGCATGTCTTCCCCCATACAGTAGTTTAAAAATTCATCCCCTTTCCAACTACATTTACTTTTAAAAATAGTATCAATAATCCTCAAAAGATTACAAGTACCACTTTCCTCTTTCTCTTAGTCCTCCCCACCTTTAGCTTGGTGAGATTTGATTAATCGTTTTAGATTATTCTTTATGAATTACCACAATTATAATTTAATTATTTTCAGTTAAGATAAGTTTAGAACAAATTTGTTACTCTAGTCTTTCGTGATATATATCACATATATATGTATCACAATATATGTAAGATTTTTCTAAACAACTACAATAACAACAAACAAAACCAAAAAAAACTGATCACAGATTATTTTGAACTTTTCAATCTCTTTTATTTTCCTACTTTCATTGCTTGAATATTTTTATTATGTATGTATGCATGTATTTTTAGTTCTGTGTGCATGTGCATGTATGTACATATATATATATATTTATATATATATGTGTGTGTGTGTGTGTGTGTGTGTGTTAACATATAAGCTTGTACCTGTGTGTGAAGTTATAGGACAACTTAAAGTAGTCCTTTCTCTTCTCCATCTATGTGGATTCCTGGGATTAAACTCAGGTCACTTTACCTGTAATGTCACTCATCAGAAAATTTTGCTATTTATGCTGCACCTTACTTTATTAATGTTTATTTTAATCTTTGTGGATTTAATTTTTAAATTTCTTATTTTCAATACTATAATATTTTGATAACAGCTCAAATGATCCTGTGCGAATTAAAGTTGAGAAAATCCATAAAGACTCAGCATACAATGGGAGTTCAGGTAATATTATCTAATATGACTTTCATATCAAAATGTTGCTCAGAGGCAGTATTTACTCATTCTGTATCTATTCAGCAACGTCCTCACCTTCTCATTCACTTTGAAAAGGAGATGTGAAGGAAAGGTATCTAATATTTTACACTGTGATATTTAAATTCAATTTTGGTAATTTGCTAAATTTAGAATGTGCTAATTGTATTTCTTAAATTGTAAACAATAGTACAATGCCATGTCTATAGGTATGTCCAGGTCATCCTTGCTGTCGTAACTTTCATGTAAACTAAACAAAGTATTTATTAGCAAATATTATATTTAATAAACACTGTACTCCTCTGGGGAGTGAAAAATGTTAAATAAATATTACCTTCATATAACAACTTTTAAAACATCATTTGTAATTTTCAAAATTTTCTGTCCCTAAGATGGTAAATGATTTTAAAATAATTTTTCAGGAGTTTTATGAAAAGCATGGAACTTTCAGTCAGGAAAGGAGGTGATTCTCATTTATACAGTTTTCACATTGCATTCAACAGAAAAAATAGAGATATTAAGGATTTTATCTTGATAACCTTTGTTAGTTACAAAGCTATTCTGGGGAAGCTAGTAGTTTTATCAGTATTTTTTGTGGCCCGGATCTGTGCTCAGAATGAGGTGGAAGTTAAACTACTTTAACAAAATTGCAGGTGTCTTGGAAGGTGAATTAAGGAAGTGAGTTCTGGCACACTCACAAGGCTTTGATTGATAGTTATAAACAAGAACTCAGCATCTGCTAGGTTGTGGTAGGAATTCTTTTCTGCCACTTTTCTGCTGGTTAAAAGATCTTAAAGTAATATTTACTGTAAAAAGTGAGTGTAATACTGTGTCTCTCAGTATCCACTGATTTTTTGGGGGGGATGGTTTTTATTTATTTATTTTTTGAAATAGGGTTTCTCAGTGTAGCTTTGGTGCCTGTCCTGGAATTAGCTCTTGTAGATCAGGTTGACCTCAAATACACAGAGATTCATTTTCCTCTGTCTCCCAAGTGCTGGAATTAAAGGCATGCACCACCAAAACCTGGCTCAGTATCGACTCTTGTGGGTGATAAAATACCAAGACCTTCAACTTTCTTATACAAATAACATACTTTTTGAATACAAATACACATATCATTTTAAATAGTTTGACTAATTCTTGGTAGTTATAAAACCTAAAAAGAATGGATGTTATGTAGACTTATTTCTATTCATTTTTACTGTATTGTGAATTTTTATCAATTACTTCTCCATGAATTTTTGAACTCAAGCATGCTGGATTGAAGCTAGGTACTGAAGGCCAAAGTCTTAGGGTAACATGTTGCTATAAATAGTAAGAGAACTTGGATATTCACGGTAGTAGGCACAGTACCCAAGTTAACATGAAACAGAGAACAACTAAACAACAAGAATGGGCTACTCAAGACCAGTAATATACATTGACTGGTTCAACTGGAAGCAGTATTTTGATTGGAAGGAAGAAAGAAAGTGTTTAAATGGGAATTTGTAACCTAATGGTCTTTTCTCGGAGGGCTTAGTTTTCTAAAAGAAAAGAAAGAAAGGAAGGGAAAGAAAAAGAAAGAAAGAAAGGAGAGGGAGAGAAAGAAAGAAAGAAAGAGAGAGAGAGAGAGAGAGAGAAGGGAGGCAGGGAGGGATAAGGAGGAGGAGGAGGAGGGAATGAAGGTACTATTTTTAATAGTCATTTCAAGAAATGGGGATATGTTAGCGGTATTAATGGGAATGGTAATTTTTTGTCTGTCTTTCCTATAACTCTGACAGTAAAAATGACTAACTGACTGCCTTGGGGTTATTAGTGTTCAGCAGATTCCCACGGTGACTCAAGGTCAGCAACATACAATCCAAGCCTTGAGTATAGTCCACAACACTAGCCATCCTGTCTGATATATTGTATAGTTTTCCTCTTCCTTTTAGATCAGTTTCTCGACTTAAGGTTTCAGTTATTTAACCTATCTGTGCTTCAAGGCCAATATGGAATACATACTTTTTGTTAATATTAGAGAAAATATGTTAATTAGTTGAGTTAAAGACATTTACATCCATATTTATGTACTTTTTCAGATTATTTCTGTGCTTGTATTTTTCTTCCTACAAACAGTTTTATAATGAGAAGAAAAAGCTGATATATATGTACATACATACTACAAAGTTTCATTATGTGTTTTGAAATACCTAAAATTAATTCAAACATCTTGAGACTACTTTATATACTATAAACTTTCAATATTTTTAAGAAAATATGTTAACACTGAGAGCACTATATTGCTAATTATGGGAGCACTATAGTACTTGAAAATATCTGCAACATTTTCATTTTTCCCCTCTTTATTATTGTGCCAGTATGAAAACATATGTATAACATGGTCCATTCTTTTACCGAATCTAAAACAATTGGAGAAAGACAATAGAATGGAAGTCAGCCCCCAGGACTTAGTAACACAGCTGTTTGAAAGCAAGCTGTAGTGAATCCTGTGACCTCGTCATAGGTCTCCCAATTGACAAGTGCTTGAAGGCCTTGGGAAAAGGCCTCCTAGGACGATTATAATAGGGAAGAAATAGCTCTAACATCATCCTAAAAGAATTACAAGATTCAAAAACTACATTTAGAAAACCAATGATTTAGGAGTGGTATATGGAAGTGCATGGAGGGGAAAAAAGGAAAGCAAGATGTGTAATTATATTATAATTTCAAAAGTAGATAATTAAACTATACAGTTTATGTACCATCTGCTCTAATGACAAATAGGGTGACTTCTAAAATAAGAAGTTTTCCCCCACTGTAATCATGCTTTATGACATTGCTGTATTCAAAGTAAACTTGACATATTTTTAAATTAAAAACTTGATTACTTTCAAAGTATCTTTTTATGAAGTTTCAAATAATTGAGTTGTGTTAATCAGACAACTCATATGACCTAAAACACTATTTCCTTAGTTCCAAATTGGTTTTACCTCACTGACTGTTATTTTTAAAACACTTTCAGTATTTGAGTCCTTATTTGGATAGTCTGCTACCTCACTAAGCCATTTTCCTATTGTATCAAACCATGAAAAAATAACTTCCTGAAATTGGCTAATTAGGGGCAATTTTCATGTAAAAGAAAATCTGTAAAAGAACATATAATCGTCTACAAATCAAATTTTCTTACTTAATGAGAATCTTCGTTATACTTTTGAAAACTTTTAAAAATGATAAAATGAGTTAATATTTTTAAAGAGTACTCTGCATTTTTGCCCTCCCTTTTGTACAACACTACGAGAAATTAATAGCTTCCCCACATCATTTTCTGTTGCCATGGGCATCTTCTGTGATTCCTCTCATCAATATTCCTCTAGTCTGGGGGGACAAGTAGATGAGTGACCCTGAGGGGAAGAGGCGACCTGGTGAGCTCTTTAGCCCTTGGAGCACCTGTTATCCATAGATTTCAAAGCACTTAATCCGGTTTGATGGTCCTGTGAGTTAAGAAGTGCTTTACCACTTGGCTGTGAACTTGTCATAGGTCTCTAGTAGATTATTGGAAAATATAACCCCTGGGCTGTTTTCTTGACTCCCAGGTCAATGTCCAACTCAAGAGACAACAGTTAAGCCTTGGCTGACAGTGGAATTGGGTGCTAATAGCTGACATTGCTGGTAACTGATCTTCCTATTTCCGGTTTATAAGTACATACCTTAAAAATTAAACATCCTACATTGCAGGACCTTTGTTGATGGAGAATTATGATCTTCCGTAGAAATCTGAATAATTGAAGGAGCATGTGATTGTTCCATGAGCAGTTGAATACAAAGAAAAAGAATAACTCAGAAGCCTTGTGAAAAGACATAATTTAGTTTTAAGAGGTAGCCACTATGGAGACATTTATAGATTTTGACGTGGTAAAGGAACTTTAGAATTGTCCATGTTTATTAGTGACTGTGAATTTATTTTCTTGTGTTGAATGAGCATTTCTTGCCAGGCAAACTGTGCGCAGGCTACAGTGAACTTCAATTGGAGGGCTTTTGCATTCCCTTCCCACTGAGTTGAAAGCCTTCTTATGGTCTCTCAAGTGTGTTTCTTTTCCCACGGAGGATGGCTTTGTTGAAAATTGCTTCCTCTACTCTTGATTATTGAATCAGATATTACATTCAGTTCTTCAATACTTTATAAAGTGTTTGTAAAAATAAAGTATAATGAGTATGATTCTTCCTTATTTTTTGAAGGTGGTACTGAATCCAGTGCAGCTAAGGCAGAGTTGGAAGGCAGATGTTACTTAACTGACTTTTCACTTTCCCTAGAATTTCTCCAGCAATATCATCACCATTATAATTCTCTTTCTTCCAACATTAATATTGTTTTTCAATAGCCAAAGTTATTCCATGTCTTTTTTGAGAATCGACAGTGTCAGCACTCTGGAGTCATGTAGACTAAAAGTAATTTGCTACAATTCCAAAACAATGTTTTTTTTACTGTAAAAATTTAATCGTTTCCTTTTGTTTAGTCATTATTAAAACTATCTCCTTTGAAATAATTCTTGTCTTTTACATTGAAGTGCATGATATAAATATTAAACCATTACAACCTGCCCATCCTGCATTTCAAACTCAAAGTCCTCCGATAGTAAGGACTGAAACACCTGGACTGCACTTCTCCTCTCCTGTTTCAAAATATACTGTTCGTTGTGCAATAAGAGACAAAATGCACTATAATCACATCAGAATACTTTTGCCACTGGGGCACTTCTATTAAAATTTCTTCATCTTCTCAATGAATTACATGTAGTTATTAGTGTGGCATTCCTGTTCCTAAGATTTGTCACCTATAAGAGGAAGATAAGTTTATTGTCTTAACGGGGTTGATCTATGCTGTGTTTAGTGTAGGCCACACAGTAATTTTTAATCACTATTGTATATTCATTGTCAAGGTGTGTTGAGTTCTCTATGAATTCTAAGAGTCTTGATAGAGAAAGACATCAGGTCACTAGCCACTTCACTAAATATAATTCTAGAACCTCACATTATAATGCATTTGGTAATCCTAGTATTCTGGAGGCAAAGGAAAGAGAAGCAGAAAGATTTTGATTTCAAGGTCATACCACCACATCCTACTTTTCATGTCAGCTCTAGGGATGGACCTGAGTTCTAATGCTTCCAAGACAAACAGTTTAGCAGAAGAGGCATCTCCCTAGCTTTTCACAGTTCTCTTTTAACCTTTAGGATGGCCCAGCTGCCTGTAATCATATTAAGAGGAGAAAACAATGGGGATCGTTCAAACTGTGAGTTTTTCTTTAAGTAAATGAAATACAAGGGCATAGAGGAAAGGCATTTATATATTATGAATCTAGTGGTTATAATTCTGTCACATAAAAGTATGTCTGGATAGAGATAGGAATGAAGTTACTAACTACATAGACAGTAGAAGGGTCAACATATTTGTGTTTAAAATTATGATTTTAAGGTATAGTCAGTGTAATTAAGTAATAGTAAAAATAGCAAAAAGAATTAGAGGAAAAGAAGGAAGAATTCTTGCAATAACAAAGGACTCCTCTGAACAGTTTGAGGCATAACAAATTCTGTGTTTGGAAAAGTGTATGTCCAAGGAGCAGGGTTCAGAGTGGGGTGTCAAGAGAGGGTGAGAGGCTGCAGTTTAGGGTGCACAGTACCTGTGGCTTTTAACAATCTCCTAGGGTGACTTCAGAAATTGTGCTGAGGAGAAAAATTGTGATCTAAGTGCCAAGATTTTCAACAACTGCAACAGCTGGGGAGCTGGACTCTTGACAGATGTGATTGTGAGATTCAGAGTAGAATAGACCATGCTTCAAGAAAGCGCAGTTTCATTAGAAAAGCATAAGGGAATGATTGTCTGTAGATATTGACAGGAACACTTCATAAAGGGAAAAGCAATTTTGTAATTCGTGCTTTTAAAAGAAAGTATGCTTTTCATAATTTTCTCATAATTTGTCATTAAAATACATTCTTTTGATTTTCACATAATTAAAGGTGGAATGTCAGTTGTGGCTTAAGGCCTAAAATGTCCTTTTAAAACTTGCCTGCTTCTGTTGATTTCAGTATTACAGAAAGAGCTTTGCTTTGTGGATGAATGTAAATGTATATTTTCTTTAGGTAGAAAACCCATCGTGTACCATCAAACCATACCAGGTATTTGGTAGCAAACTGAAACCTGTGACTAGTTAAACATGAAGGAAGGCTATCAGGGCCTCGCTTGATGATATACAACTTCGATCCTAGGATCTCATAAGCTGAAGCAGGAGGATTAAAAGTTTGGGGTTTTAGTTGCATAGAAAAAAATCTGGAGTAAAATGTGATAATTGGAATGTTTTTAAAAATATAAAGATTACAAGAAACTACACTGTCCATTTCCCTATATTAGAAAATTAGGTTGATCACCTACTAAATGAATGCTGACTGGTTTCCTCATGGAGACCGAGCATTTTGAATGTGAAGCCAATAATGAATTATGTGAAATAACTGAAATGATTTGCTTTATGGAAAACATCAAGCCCAATGTTTCTATGGTGGTCTGTCTCTGTACAGCCAAGGTCAAGCCTGGGGGATTTGTCCATGATTAAACTTTGTTTTCACTCTCTATAAAGATTTTTATTTGTCTTCCTAATTAAATAGTAAACATGAAATGTCTCCATACTTGTTCTATTTACTTAATTTAAAAATATTTATGCTATAATTGAATTTGTAATTCTAAATCTGACATCACTTTTAAGAAAGGATGGAAGGACACTGAGGTTTCTGAGAATCTGAGTCGCACTGGGAGCTACAGTCATCTACTGAAAGCATAGGCAGGTGAGGGAATGTGTACGTATTTCTAATGGAACGTAAAGAAGATTGAAGCGGTAGTATAGTTTTAATTTTAAGAAGTCTTTTTTACTGTAAATCTTATTTTTATTTCACTGAGTAGAGAAAAACAGGCAGTGCATACATATAATAAAGTATTCTTATAAATAATTAATACCTTGAAATATGTCCAAATTCTAGGGAACTCTATATTGGTTTCTTCAGATACATTTTGTTGATGTATAAATGGAGACCATACTAATAAATGTCTCTTGAATTACACATGGTGTAAGAAAATGAAAGCCTCTGGGTTATAAATCTTGGATTTAAAGAGGCAATCATCAAATATTTAAGATGAAAATGGAGTAACACATGCTAGCTGTCATGTGTAAGTTTGGTGAGTATTGTGACAAGGATTTTTAAACATTCATGGTTGGAGTACTTTTATAAAAATATTCATTAGTTCAAGCAGGCCTTCATATCTGGAAAACTGGGATTTTAGTTAAAGTGTGTGGGTGCCTGAGAAAACTGGAAAACCATGAAAGAATGATTGAAATGTATGGCAGTAATGTTTAAATCATATATTACATGACACACATATTTGTATGTCATCATACTAAGAATTAAATTTAATGCATAAATCAGTTTTTTATAATTCCGATGTTTCCAAAAATCACAAAATATGACAAACAGGAATAAGTTTGTACAGATTATCATATTTAATAAGTCTTAGTATTAATTTTATATAAATTACTTTTCTGCTGATAAAAATTATACTCATTTATTATAGCACTTGCCTATGACAATTTAAAAATATACTAAATTTTCCTAAAAATCACTATAAAATGTAAACAATTAATTTTTATATTTATATAAACAAGATCTTAACAGATTAGTTTTAGAAAATGAAAGCATTATTGATTTCTGTAATAATTTTTATAATAGTAGCACACTGTAGTTCTGCAACTGCTAGTCTCATTTTTCATGAATAATTCTATGCATTTGAACTTTTTGATATGCCCAGTTATGTGTAATTTTCAGTAAATACACTTTTGGATTAACAAGAATACATTGTATAGAATTTTTAAAAATGTTGAATTACTTCTCAGTGAATTCATTTGACAATTAAAACTACTTCAAAAGTAAGTTTAATTTTCTTTGTATCTTAATATCTAAATTAATTAAAATAAGTTGGAATCCATTGGAAGTATTAGGCTACATACATGCCAAATAGCTAAGTGACCACAAATAGTGTGTAGCAGACTTACTTTTGGGCCAACAACCAGCTTCCAAATAATGACATGGAGACTTATTATTAGTAATGAATGCTTGGCTTTAGCTTATGGTTATCCCATTAACTCTTATAACTTAAATTAACTTGGTTCTTTTCATCTACATGTCACCTAGGGACTTTTTTTTTACCTTTCTTTAATTCTGTATGTCTACTCTGTGTCTGTCTGTCCTGTGGCTGCTTAGCTGGCTCGCCCCAGGGGTCTCCTCCTGTCTTTCTCCCCTTTTCTCTACGCTCTGGTGTTCTCTCTCTCTCTCCTCTCTCTCTCTCTCTCTACTAAATTTCTCCTACTACGTAGTATCTCTGCCAACCAGCCTCTGTCTCTGTGCTGGCGGTAAATGGTCCATTCAGTTTTTGATTAGACCAAGCAGGTACCTTAGGCAAGCAAGGTGAAGCAGCAACATATTTTTAAATAACTAAACAAATGCAGCATAAAGAAATGCTGCATGTTTTTACATAGTTAAAGTAATATTTTGTAACACAAGGAAACATAACACATCTTTTACATAGTTAAAGTAATATTCCACAACACAGTGCCATGAATAATCACTTGCACTGGCAACATATTATGTCATCAAAAGATAACAATGTGGTACAGCTTGATTGATACTCTGACCAAAGTGTACTATGTCTTCCTCAACTGCCCAAGAGGTCCCATGCCTTCCTAAGAGACTGCAGGTCCATATATGTTGCAGCAGGGCTGTCATTTCCTCTAGTGGTGTCACTACTGTAAATTACCTGTGTGCCAATAAATAGCTGCTTCCCCCATACTTAGGCAAGAGGCTCCAAGTAAAGCCAGTGGGTCATGTGCACAAGTAAAGATATGAAAATAGGAGAGGGGCATTTTGAGAAGAAAGATGCCTGTGCAAGAAGAATGGGGATAAAGGGAAGCGGGTATTAAACTGACTAAAGTTCATCATGGACCTGCATGGAAGTGCCACATAATAAGCAGTTATAAAGTGATGTCACATTCTCTCAGGTGGATGTGTCTCTCATTTTTTGTTGCAGTATCACATTCTGTTGCTTCATTCAAGTCATGATTTTTGCACATGAAACTTTCTCATCTGAAAAATACCTTGGGCTCTCATTGAATTTTAAGTAAGTGATTATGATTTCCAGATGCTGAAAGATTGTCAGAGGACATTTAAGCCTATGCTATTCAAAGGCCAATGAAGATAAACTTTAGGAGAACAAAGTAATTATCAATGTAAATGTTAGGTAGCAGATTTAAGAACCATATTAGGAAGCTGTGGAGTTTTGTCTCACTTAACGGTACCAGGCATGTATCCAATCTTGTGAAGTAGGCCTTAAATCCAGTAAAAATGTGGTTGGTTACTCATGGCACTTTTATACTAATTGGTATATCTTTTCAGGCCAGTAGCTACTATTCCTCACAGGGTTTACCTCATAGTATTATTGATTAATTTTCTCCTTTAACGCTGTGCATAGAACCTTATAGTAGCCTGCAAAGCAGCCAATACAGATGAAGTTTCAAGTTTAGTATCACCTAGAGTTCTCAGGGCCCACTGCTCAGTTATGACTTGTATTTACCAAGAGGGTTTTATTATCAAGTTCTGGAGGTAACAAGAACAATGGCAGTAGTGTGTTATATTTGTGGTCTCTATAGGACCTCAGTTACCAAAAATGAGAGGAGGTGACATGTAGTTAGTATTGGGCTTTTAAATTAACTGCCTCTGGTATCTGGGAGAAGCATTATCTACCCTCAATTACTTGGTAGTTCCACTTAAATTCATTTTGTATATGTATATATCTAAATTTTAGAAATCTTCTACAGTAGAGTTTCTAAATGGCTTTTTTTCACAGGTCTTTATTGTTAGCTATATCTCTCCATTCTCCCTTTTCTACCCAGTCCTTCTACCTCCTTCCTCATTTAACCTCTCTTATTCTATTACTCCTTCTTTCTCCTTTATATGATCCATATTCTAGTCCCCTTCACTTTAAAGTTCCCCTTGTGGACCTGTGGAAAAGGCAGTACTTTTTCCTTACTTTAATAGGTGCTTATTCTGGTTATGGATTTGCCTGTCCATCATACAATGCTTCTGTCAAAGCCACCATTCATGAACTTCTGGAACGTCTGTTCCACCACAGTAACATTTCACACAACATTGCTGCTGACTAAGGAATTCACTTCACAGCAGAGAAGTGCAAGAGTGGACCCACATTCATGTAATCACTGGTCTTTACATGTAATCCACCAACCTGAAATAATTGGCATGGTAGGATGTGGAGTACCTTTTTGAAGAAACAGTTACAGTGCCAATTAGGTAGCAATATCCTGGAGGGCTGGTGCAGGGTTTTCCAGAATGTTGTATATGCATTAAATCAGCATCCAATATATGGAATGGTTTCTACTATAGACAACGTTCATGGGTTTAACAATCAAGGAATGGAAATATGAATAATTCCACTCATTATCACCCTAGAATACCACTAGGAAAATTTTTGATTTCTTTCTACAATCTTAAATTCTGCCAGTCTAGTAGTTTTGGCCTCAGATTGGGGAGTGTTCATGTCAGGAGACAGAACAACATTCCATTGAACTGGAAGTTCAGACTTCCTCCTGGCCACTTTGTACTTCTGATGCCCTAAAACCTATGGGGGAAATGGATTGCCTCTCCAAGATGGAGGTAAAAAAGATTAGTTCTGGAGTACAAGAGATCTTTCAGGGTGTCTCTAGGTGATACCATACTCTGCCATTAAAGTCAATGAGAAACTATGACAGCCTAAAGCATGTAGGGTGACAAAGGACAGAGATCCCTAAGGATTGAAGGTATGGGTTACTTTTCCAGAAAAAGAATCAAGATCTGCTGTGTTGCTTGCTGAGGGTGGGACAAAGCAGAATGGGTAGCAGAGGAGGGTCATTACAAATCCCAGCTAAAAGACGTTGTGAGTTGTGGTTTATAACTAGCACAAGTATTTCTTTACTATTTCATTAAAATTTTTTTATTCAGATATACACACATTAAGCAATTTTTGTGTTTTTCTGCATTTCTTTATTACATAATGTATTATCAATTAAGATACTATTACTAAATTTTTAATAATATTTAATTTATGACACACTGAAATAATGTCCCTTAAGGAGCATTGCTATGTATTCTAAAATACATGCTGCATTTTCAGCTGTGTGTGGGATAGTTATCATGTTAAGTGGAATAATGACCTGGATAGTGTTTAAATTTGAAAATTAATCATGATATAAAGGGCTACAATTGCATTTCAAGTTAATAAGGGGTGGAATTGTGATGATTAATCTTGGTTGTCATCTCAACTATATGGGAAATCAAGTAAATGCCAAGTAGATGAGCACGTAAGACTTGTTTTATTGGAATTCTTTGAGGTGAGCAAACCCACCTTGAATCTGGCTGTCCCTTCTGGTAGAAGCCCACATGAAAGGATAAGAAAGACAGAAGCTTGTGCTTCTTGCCCTTGCTCTACATGGCAAGTTCATCTAACCTCTTCCTGAGACATTCTTTCTGTGATGGAAACCTGTTTATGCCACAGCAAACTAAAGAAAGTCAGTGAATGCTCTAGGGTGTCCCTGGGCCTGTAGAACCACATTGAAACTGCTGACACACACAGTATTGTAGAGTGAACAGCTACCAGATACTCGACCTTTCAGTTTGGAGACATTCGTTGTTGGACTACCCAGGGTAGTCTGTAAGGCACTCTGAAAATATATGTGTATCCCAGAAGCTCCATTCCTTTAGAAAACTGATTAATTTAAGTTCCATGTGTAAATTTTAATTCTTTTTTCAAATTTAGTTTTTAAGTATACTCTAGATATTAACCCTTTTTCTGAGGCATAGGTGATAATGATTTTTCCTATTCTGTTGGGTATCTCTTCACTTGAATAATGATGTCCTTTGCCATATAGAAGGCTTTTACTTTGGTGAAGTATTGTTTGTCAGTTTACCTAGTGAGGTCTTAGGCCCCTAATAGTATTATGCTAAATGGACAAGGTAATGAACTACCTCCTACACTCTTACTTTTATTACCCATAAATTAGTTTATCTCTATGTTTATCAGAAAAGATTCTTTTTGTGATAGATGGTGACTAATGAAGAAACACATAAAACTTAATGTACAGAGAATCAAATAATTTGAAGTATTCATCTCTTGATAGATTTTATTATACCTGTTCCTACAAACCACAGGGATTTTTGAGAAGGTGGGGCCAAAAAGATTGAAGTAGCAAATTTCAGAAGAGAGACAATGTTTAACAGTCATGACGGGGCCACTGAACATATGAATTCATGGCACATGTTTTTACATGCCTAAGACCTGAACAAGATCAATATATATAAAACCCCATTATCTGTAACTACAGAGTTGTCAGTGATTGAGTGATATCAGTCAGTGAGCAGAGGATTCCCTTATCTTCAGTGATAGATTGTAAAAAATATAAGAATTGAGATACCTGCCATTGAAACATGATGTCCGTAAGCATGTACATACACGTGGACATGTATCTGCAATATTCTCATATACACTTACACTCAAACCACACACACAAGGATCAGAGAAAACTGAATGCACATTGCTTGCACATCTCTTCTCTATGGTAGAAGAAGATCATGTGTAAGATTATTAGATTTTTACATAATTTTGACAGAGGAGCTGTTTTATACTGTTAAACTATAATTATATGCATATGTCTTCACTATGCTATACAGCACTTCACATACTGTACTTATAAATAACATACTGATAATCAATAATTTACTCACACATTGTTCTTCAGGAAAGTCTTCACAGTGTAAAAAAAGGGATGTTGAAATAGGAATTTTTCTCCCAGTCCTGTGTCTCTCATTTTTCCACTTGAGTTCCTTTAAGCCTGATTCCTATTTTCCCAGTCAGCTCCCTTATTCGTATTATGAATGTTTCATAAACAAATTGCTTCATATTGCCAGTATCTGAATCTTCTCCATGTTGACTAAAATACAAGTGATTACATGCATTGGCTTTTTGGGATCTTAGTAAGTTTGGATGCACACCTTCCTGGGCCTGGAGATTTCCTTCTTTGAGATCATGTACATAGACCATGAGCTTTCTTCTACCAAAAGAAAAAGAATTTGTTAATGAGCAGAACGCATTAGACGATGTGAACTAAGTTTATATTCTGGTATGTGACAATGTGTGCAACAGACTAGTAATAAAAAGTTGTACAATATCAAAAGTATATAAAGTTGATTTAAAATAGTTTTCTACAGTGTTTCACAATGTAGTGAAAGAAGTGAGTAGGTATGTGAAGATGTTATGATGCAGAAAAATTCCTCTGTATTACCACGAATATGTAATAAGAGCAAAAATGCCTCCATCAGTCAAGTAAATAAACAGCTAAGCTTCAAGGGATGTCTTGAGATAGGTGAAAACCAAAAGTTCATGTGGAAGTTATGCATAAAAACATTAATATTTCAAGAACATTTGACTAATTGATTCTATTTTACAAAATATGAAGAGTTACAGAAATTCTTGTGCAGAAGTAAAACTAAATGTCAGAAAGTAAATTTTGAAAGTCATTAACTTTGGCGATTACTTTCTTTTCTTTTCTTTCTTTGTTTTTGTTTTTTTAATTTTTGAACACTCTCTGTAGACCATGCTGGCTTCAAATTGTAGAGATCCTCTTGCCTCTGCCTGCTGAGTTCTGGGACTACAAGAGTGAACTGCTTCATCTGGCTTCTGGATTTTTCAGAGTGATGATGGTATTTTCTACCTTACAGTAACTTCCATAGAAATCGAATTTGAAGTTTAATGATCATAGATATCCTGAAGATGGTAAACTGAAAACAGGTTAGGAGAACTTTCAATATTAGCTTCCAAGGAGCTCCATGTAAGTTTTCCATCAACTCTGGGAAAATGTTTTTCTAAATAACTAGAAATATTTGGTTCTCAGTAATTCATAAATGTAAAAACTAAATGAACCAAACAAAAACACAAGGAAACAAAATACTAAAAGTGCACCAGTATGAGATTCAAACAATAGATTATAATAAACTTTGCAATATGCAATGTCTTCATGTTAGTATATTGTTTCATAAGTGATTGAATGAAAGGAGTCACATGAGATGCTATAGTTGCCCTTTAATTAGATTTTGATGCAATAAACAATCAACAAGGCAGCTTTAATATTTTACTTAGAATATGTTTGCCCTTACAGTGAACTTGATACATTCGTTTTACTAAGAGAGGGATATGAAATTCCCCAGTCAACATAAGCCCTAGATGTTCCAGACCCATATTTCTGTATTGTGTGTGTGTGTGTTTGTGTGTGTATGTGTGAGAGAGAGAATGAGAGAGAATCAAGTTTTAAAGTGTGAAATAGGATGAAATTAATTTAAGATAAAATATAATTTATGATAGTATGCATAGGAAAGCAATGAACTTGGGTGTGCATGTACCTCCTTGGCTTAATATAGATAGTTTGGTTCTAATCTTAAGAGTCTTATGACTGGCTTGTGAGAAAAATCCACTTTTATTTTTTTAAGAAAACTCTGCACTGATATCCATGGTTTATACCCTTCTCAGCAGTGAATAAGTTCTCCTATTTCCCCATCACTGTTAACTTCAATTATATAAAAGTCGACAGATTGCTTGACCATGCTCAGCTTTCTTCATTAGCTAATTTATTGTGTATATTTTGACGCATGTATGTATACTTGTATGTATGTATAATCTTGAATAAAAATAACTTCAATATTCTCCAGGAAGTTGTTCCTTGATGAAATATTCTTGAGATTAGCCAGTGAATGCAATTTCAGATTATAAAGAGGTGCAGGAGAATTGTCTGTAATCTGCCAATCATGTTTTAAATAAATGCTGATTGGCCAGGCAGGAATTATAGATGGGAAAACCAGACAGGAAGTAGAGGTGATGCAACGAGAACAGGAGAATTCTGCGAAGAAGGAAGTTGATTCCTCCCAGTCCTGCCCAGATCACCAAAGCAGCAACATGCAATCTGCCCCACTGAAAAAGGTACTGAGCCACATGGCTAACATAGATCAAAATATTGGGTTAATATAAGCTACATGAGCTAATAAGTAGACTGACCTAATGGGCCAATCAGGTTTATAACTTTAGAGATCTCTGTGTGATTTAATCTGGGACTTGCTGGCTGTGGGGTACCTGGTGTGAGGACAAAAACCCCAACAAACAAGCAGGGCCCGCCATGTTAAAAAGAGGAAAATATGATCTGATAGTATATAGTTAAACAACTTAAAATAGATGAAATTAAGTCATTACTTGCTATCAACATCATGACAATTATTTTGTTTAGCAAAGAAATGAGTATTAAGTGGTTTACATTAAATTTTTATAGCTAAAAGAAAGATAGAGTAACTGTGTAACTTTAAAAAAATTAAAATTCATCTCTATGACTCTAAACATTATGGTTTGTGCTAGGTAGCTGTAATGTACATTGAAAGTTTTGAAAGGTCTATGAAGCACAGAATTTATGTTTCTTAACTTTTACTATAAGGAATGATTAATGTTCTTGATGCTTTAACCACATTTTTCAAATTACATTTTTAACTCAATACTTTACACATTAATGTAAAACTCCAAATATTACTCACTGTATGTGAAGTGGAAGGAATACAAATGGTTAACAAATTTGATCAAATATCTGGATTGTTTGCAGAATAGAACTCAGGGAAATAATTTCTGGTCTATAGAGGGAAAACTGTAGAATATTAATACTTCAAACTATTACAATGAAAAATATTAAATAGGACTGCACTTATGAGTAGAATATCAAAGCCTTTGTTTGATATGATTATGGAAAGAGAGAAAAATAAATGTCTATCTTCAGGCCATAGAGAGCAATGAACAGTATGTAAGTGTGAATGAAAAGAATAAAGATGTTTAACCTTCAGGCTCACACTGCTTTCTCTTCTATGTAATATGAAGAAGTCATGAAGGCCTGGTATTCTGTCCTCTGACAAAGAAAGTCCTGTATTTCAATATTAAGGTGGCAGCACCTCTTCTAAGAACTATAGGGATTGTGCCCACACTTCAAAACAAATTGCCATCTCTGCTTTGGGCAAAGGAATCTGAACAAATAATAGGTATTCCACCATGTACTTCAATATGTGAGTAGAGTTTCTGTTACCTCCAGTAACTAAGCCAATTATGCATTTGGACAAATATCCTATGTTCTATCTCATATGAATATCCTGGTTTCTAATTGTTAATTGTGTGTTTCTAGGAAAAAGTACATATGAATAAAGACCAAATTAGATAAATCTATGATATAGAAAAAAGTAGGGTGTCAGAGGTGACTGGAAGGGGCAACAGAACATATGAAATATTAGAGGAAGATGGATCCGGGGGGTAAAAGGCACAGTTGCAAAGAGTAGGGGAAGTATTTGTGGGAGTACTTGAAGGAGATGAATTAATCAAAAAGAAGCATGTGTGAAAATTTCATTAAGAATCATGTTGCTCTGTAAGCTAATGAGAAAGGAGCAATAATACTTTGCTTACACATTCTCTCAGAATGTTAGGGAGGTCCTTGGAGGGAAGAATTTGCTTCAACAGTATAGTGGCATTTGGAGGCAATTTTCTCCCCTGTAGAAATTTTTTCCTATTGTCCTCTCAATGTCTACCTAAGGCATTTCTATCTAACAGATTATTCTGAGATTAAAACATTTTATCTTGCATGGACATCCCTTAAGAAGGAAGGTAAACTACTCAAATTAACTTCAGGAAGTCCCTGAAAGTAACCAGGAGCACTAGGCCCCTCTCTCCCAGAGTAAACAAGCCAAGTTGCTGAGAGTCACTCTCAAACAAGCCAAGTCAAAAAGAACTGTGCTGACATCAGATTTAGAAATGCTCTTGCTTGCATCATTTCAGTTGCAGTAATAACCACTCACCTATATTCCAGTAAACCAATAAAACCCAGGGCTCACGAAGCTGAACTTTGGTGGTGTCTGTCCGTTGTCTCAGGTGAGTAGGCCACTGTAGTGAGTCTCCCCAGGATAGGTCTTGTCACATATCATCCTTTATTCTTCACTTCCAAAAGAAAAAGGAAATGCTTAGTTCTAATCTCCAAATTTACACCCCTTTATTCACACATTCATGTGCTTCTCAGACCCCATCAGAGAAGTTTCTTTGTATTGTGGTTGGGAGTTTATAAAGTAACTCACACCTAGGCAGAGTGCAGATTATTCCTCTCAGTAGCATGCTCAATTTAGAATGTGACTTTTCTATCATACCCCTCCAAGGGACAAGGACCATCACAAAAGAGACAGTAGAAGGGTAGGCTGGAGAGCACTAGAGAGAAACAATGCTTTTGAACTGACAGAATTACTGCACTCCTGCCCTCTCGGACCTGCACAAGACCTGTGTAGGCTCAAGCTTATCTGTACTCTAGCACACAGGGTGAGGGGCTCATGAGACTCCACTTATAACTGAGGAGCTATAGTGTATTCTTTTTGTTCTTTCTGATTAACAGTCAGTTTATTAGTTTAGCAACTCATTATTCCTCATTTAAACAATTGTTGCAATAGCCATTGAACACATCTACTAGCCTCAGCTCATCCTTTTTCCTCAGGTCTTCTTTATGTTATTCCCTGTGAAAATGCTGTATGAGCACATTAATCTGGTCATTCCCACTGCTGCCCCTTTTTTATATGTTTTCTGATTTTATTCAGACTATACACTTACTGCATAATTCTCAAGAACTATTCTGTGTAAACTGTTTTACCTATATCTTTTTTCTTTATTGAAAACATACTTTTCTCAGACAATATATCTTACTTATAGTTTCTCCTCCCTCGACCGTCCCAGTTCTTCCCCTACTTTGCATCCTTTCCAGATCCACATTCCTTCTGTATCTCATTAGAAAAACAGGATTCTAAGTGATAACATCCAAACATGCAGAAAAAGCATATGATAAAGCAAAAACTTTTATATTGAAGTTTGACATAAAGACCCAACAGGAGGAAAAGAGCTCCACATAGGTGCAAGCATGACAGGAACACATAAACATACTAGGTTAATACTTGTAAAAATGTATGCAGAGGACCTGGTGTAGACCAGTATAGGTTCCGTGCTCACTGATTCAGTGTCTGTGAGTTCATATGTGCCTTGATTAGTTGATCCAGAGGTCTGTGTTCCCGTAGTTTCTTCTATAACCTCTAAAACTTACAATTTTTATGCATCCTGTTCTACTATGTTCCTTGGACTTTGAGAGATTTAATGGAGACCTCCCATTTAGACACTCTCTACATAATATCTGTTTGGGTCTCTGAATCTGGTTTTTTTCTCTTTCATTTTCTTTATTATTATTAAAACTTTCCACCTCCTCCCCTCCTCCAATTTTTCTCCCCCTTCCCCCATTCCCCCCTCCCTCCCGCTCCAGTCCAAACAGCAGTCAGGGTTCCCTGCACTGTGGGAAGTCCAAGGCCCTCCCCCCTCCACTGAGGACTAGGAAGGTGAGCATACAAACACACTAGGCACCCACGTAGCCAGTACATGCAGTAGAATCAAAACCCAGTTCCATTGTCCTTGGCTTCTCATTCAGCTCTCCTTG
>LOEQ01008049.1:13718-49786 GCA_001685075.1 Bramus lutescens
TATTATTATTATTATTATTATTATTATTATTATTATTATAAGAAGGAATATAGCCCTGGCAGGCTCTCGCTCTGCCTTTGCTGGCAATTTTTCTTTTCTTTTCTTTTCTTTTTTTTTTAAGCTCCTTAGTGTATGGCTTTCTCTAACAGCCAAACAGTGATTGTGTCCTTGTATAGGACATGCTATAGGATTAAATATCAATTTCAGTTTATTTTGTTGTTTTCCTTGCCGTTTGGCTTTTAGTTTGGTTTTCTGAGATAGTCTCACATAGCCAAGAAGACTTAGATATGATTTTTTCTTCCCTACCTCCCAAGTGTTGTGATTACAGTCATGGATACCCACATCCAGCTAATTTTCCAAATTGTAAAATTAAATTTCAAACAACTGGCCAGTAGCCTGTTTTGTAGATCAAAGAAAATGACCTAGGTCAACATTAGGAAGAATGAAGCTCAGTAAAATAGAACCAAAAATACCTTCTAAGAGATTCAATAAGCAATTGTGAGAATTCTAAGAGTAAACACACAAAGGAAACAAACAAGTGTTGCAATTTTATAAAAAGAAAGTTGAAGCAACAATCTATTGTTAACTAGTGCACAACATATCAGCACATTAATGACTGGTCCTGCATACTTGTGTGGTAGTTCACAAATTATAAAGGAATAGACTTAGAAATGTCTGTTGGTTTCTGAAGGACAGTCTGTCAACACACATGGAAATCTATACCAAAAGTTCACCCTTGGTAAACCACCTGATGCTTTTCTTTGTAGATTTTTTTCCAGTAATGAGAAGTTAGAACTCACAAAAGAAATCAAATTATAAGAAACAGCTTTTTAAAGTCTGTATACAAGGGAAGTAGTAGATACATGTTTAGAACACCTTTTAAGAATCTCTGGTTAATCTAGAACATTTTCATAATAAAATACATAAGAAAAGACAGTATATTTAATACACTGTCATTCACATAGTGGGAAAGAAGCAAATTTATGTAGGGACACATGATACAAAATATGAAATCTAATTGTAATCTATAGCTCTTGACATCAGTGCGTAACTAACTATTAAAAAGTCATGAATGTGATATAGTTAAGTAGACTTGTTGGTAATAACCGTCTAATGAAACAGATCATCATCCATCCTTTGTCTCTCACAGAAAATGTGTGTTTCCATACCATTTTTCTGATTCTCTTTAAACAACACATAGAAATTTTATCACTATTTTTTATTTAATTTTTCAAATCCTGTTATCTCCCAGAGACCAAAAGGTTTCCCTACATGTTTTATTAACACAAGTCTTTCCCATAACCTAAGTGGCCCATCCTCCCACCTTGTGTATTTCTTCATTTGCTGTTCTATAATTAGATAGTGCCAACTCACTGGAGTGGCACAGTCTCAAGAGAGACTGAAATCAGTCACATGTCTGTCTTTTAATTAATGAACTTGACTTAATGGTTGATTTCTGTTCCCCATCTACATAAATATGCCTTGAACTGACCATTGCTTGCTGAGTTACAAAATAAACAAAATTTAAAAATGTCATCAGATCTAAAAACAAGCTCACTATATGTTCATGGTATGATTTACTCTGTCTTCTGTAGAGGATTTTATTTACTCAAACTAAAATATTTTTATTGCGATTTTTGTCTCTAAAGGGACATTTCATTTTTTAATCCCTTATGCTCTTATTTTGATTAAAACGTGTGTGTTATGGTTTTCTGTTCTTTAAGAGACAAGCCACGCCCACTCCCGGCAACCCCTGCCCTCCTCTCACCATCTTAGATTCTCTCACTGTCCTCTCTATTGGTGTGCATGTCTCTTTTCTCTCTCCCTCTTCCCTTCTCTGTCTCTCTCCTTTCTCTTCTCTTTCTTTCCCCACTCTTTCTCTCCTCTAAGTAATAAATATTCAATTATATTCTGTACGATGTGTCGATGTGTCTGCTAATGTGCCTTCTACCCACCGCCTGGACACAACTGCCTGCCTCGCTGGGACCAGCCATTTGCCACTGGGAAACTGCACCTTCCGGGGACTCAGGTCGCCCAACTGCTTGGACCCGCCAGCATTTTTAAAAAAAGCATAAAAGTGTGCATATGCTGAATCTGTAGGGAAATGGTGAGGCTTTAAATGATTAAATAGGGCTCTTATGGACAAAAACAGGCAGCTGAAATTAAATATTTTCTACTTAAAAACTCTATGAAGGAGCAAATTGAGACCCTGCACTTCGAAGGGTCTACTGAGGATCTCATTATTTCCCTGCTGGAAATTAAAATGACACCTGGAAAATAGAAGGAAACATTTCAAGGGAAAGAGTCCAAATCTAATAATCTCTTTGTTTATTATCACATAGTTTGAAATTGTGTAGCTTAATTTATTTTTAAAGAGGCATTATTGATTTATTTGTGTGATATTTACTTTTCAGTGTATAGAAGTGTTACTATAATTCAAACATGGGTAATATCTTACAGGATGAGGATCCCTTTTTTGAACACTCCCATTTAAAGTTTGACTGATATGACAATCTGTAGGAGTGATATTTGAAAACCAGGGTAAATTTGATTGTCTTTTATGGAATCCATAAAATATTCACTATATGTTCAAGGTACGATTTGCTCTGTCTTCTGTAGAGGATTTTATTTACTCAAACTAAAATATTTTTTATTGCGATTTTTGTCTCTAAAGGGACATTTCAGTTTTTAATCCCTTATGCTCTTATTTTGATTAAAACGTGTGTGTTATGGTTTTTAGAATTGCTATTTTCCATTTTTTAACTTGCTATATGAGATGTTAGACATAAAATGTTGCATGCATGGGGAAATCATGAACTAGGGCTGGAGAGATGGGTAGGAGGTTAAGAGAACCAGCTGCTGTTCCAGAAAATCCACGTTAAATTCCCATCACCCACATGGCAGATTGCAACTGTTTGTAGCTCCAGCTCGAGGGAATCTGACACCCTCTCACAACCATATATGCATCCAAAATATTAGTGAAATCAAAATTACAAAAAAATAAATGAGATAAGTTTGATTCAGTATTTTCAACTAATTCAGTAAAATAGAATTTTTCCAGTTAGATCACTAATTAGCCTTTCAGGTCTGAGATCCAATCTAGTATGCTGCATTACATTGTTCTATCCTATCTCCTTATATCCCTACAAGCTATGGCAGTTCCTAAGACTTTATCTTAATACTTTCAAATAACTCTGATCTGTACTTGTCATTATTTGTACAACACAGTTTGTTTTTATCTGACATTTTTCACAGCTGAAGTATCCTGGACTTTTGGTAAAAACATCACAAAAGTGATGCTGGGCCAGCACAAGTATATCTTGTAACCTCTTTATAGGACACTGTTCAACATTGTCACACTCTAGGTTTGCATAGTAGGCTACATTCTGGGAGCTGCCATGGCAAATGCTAGCATGTGATGATCCTGAATTCCTGTCTGTACTGAATAATTCAAATTCATCTGATGTCTGACCAGCAGTTAACATTAAGAAAAGCAAGACATGGGCTGGGGAAAATGGATTCTTTTATAAGAGTGTTACTTACACATTTATGAGGGTCTGAACCCTAGCCCTAAGTATCCAGATTAAAAAGGAATGCTGGCCATGACCCCCAACATGCAGGCTTGAGATGACAGAGATGGGAGGATCTCTGGGTCTTGCTAGGTGTCATCCCACTCCATGTTCAGTCAGACATTCAATCTCAAGAGAACAAGGGGAAGAGCGACAGAACAGGTCTCTCAATGTCCTCCTCTGGCCTCCTTACAATGACACACACACATACTTACCTCCATCTCTTTCTCTATCTCCTGTCTCTGTTTGTCTCTCTTTGTCTCTGTACCTTTTTCTGCCTGCCTCTGTCTGTCTGTGCCTGTGTCTACCTGCCTCTCCCTGTCTCTGCCTGTCTGTGCCTGTCTGTACCTCTCTCTACCTGCCTCTGCTTGTCTCTGCCTGTCTCTGTCTCTGTCTCTCTGTCTCTCTCTCCCCAGGCTCCTCCTTGCAAAAAACAGCAAGGTATATTTTTAGAATTTATCCTCTCTTATTTCAAATACTATAATGGCAAAAAAATGTTTTTAATGGGTTGATTTAATGGATTGATGATAATTTTAATGTTAATTTTACATATTAAAATATGCCTGCATTGCTGCAGGACCTGTCCTATATCTCAATGAAAATCAAATAACAGCCAAATCCTAACTGATATTGACTCAAATATCTATTCTTTAAAATGTCAGTAGGGAAGCAGAGACTCAGAGAACTTCTAACTACTTTCAGCTTGGTGGAGTAGGATATTTGTACATTGTGGAAAAAAAATGTGTTGCAGTGATTAGTGTAATAAAAAACTGAATGGCCAATAGCTAGACAGGACAGGTGGGACTTCCAGGAAAAAAAGAATGGAACTCTGGATGCTGTTATGCATGAGAGGGACACCACCAAGACATAGAGCGATATACAGATTGAAAGAAAGGTAAAACATACAACATGAGAGTTGGATATACAGAATAAAAGAAAGGTAAAAAAAAACATGAGGCAAAACATAGATTAATGATTAAAGTAAATAAGTTAAGCTATAAGAAATAGTTGAGCCTAAACTGAACACTAAGTTTTCATAATTAATACTAAGTCTCTTTGTCATTATTTGGGAGGTGGCTAGCAGGACAGAGAAAGACTTGTTACAGCTTGGGTTAGTGTCTCCTATTTTTGTGCTATGGTGATATAGAACATAGTAGATAGGAAAACTGCAGAGGCATCAAGATTAACATGTGGAAAAATTAACGACAGAAGAAGAATGAAAACTGTATGACCATTGCCTACATGTAACAAACAGAGTTTGTATAGAAAGAATGCAGAATAATAAATTACCCATTAAAGGTACCCAAATAGCTCTCTTTTGGACCTGGGTCCAGCCCTGACCAATATCCAAGTTTTGTTGTTTCTTTCTTTTAATAAACTATCTCCTCTTCTATTGATGATATCTTTGTGTCTCTGTCAATACCATGGTTCAGTGATCCAAGGATGTAGACATTTCGTCAGGTGCTCTTCATTCTCAGATTTGTCCCTAGAGAAGTTGGGACTAGGGAAATTAGGGGTGTCAGACTTTCTAGTAGTTAGATGTTCACAAAGGTACCTAAATATGAAAGAAAGAAACATGAAATCAGAAGCTTGGGTGTGATTTACAACTGGATTTGAACAGTAAAGGCATCTATGTTCTGAAATAATAGTGATGCACAGATGCTGGTGATGCTGAAATAGAAACTGATTGTGGGAGGAGAATGTTCTGTTCACTCCCAAAGGTGTAAATTCATCTTTGCTTTTACATTGGGAAATTCAAAGTTAAAGCTTGTGAGCTTGGAATTTATGTATGAAGGTCACCAGGCAGGCTTTCAGCAATGCCTACTTAGAAGGGAATTCCTTTTACATAAACTTTCAATAAAATGTGCAAAGGGAAAGTTCAGACTCTAACTGGCTCCTGATTGTTCTTTCCAGAAAGTTCTCCTGGGCTAGGTCTCTCTCTCTCTCCCCTCTGCCTTCTTTCCTTTGTAGTCTTTCAACTCTCCCAGACATTGTTATTCTATTTCTTATCTCCTACTGATTTTTGGATTGGTGTCAGTGCCACTAAATCTCTTCACATTCAAGTTGGAAAGTACTAAATGATAACTATAGCACACAGGCCTAATGGCATTTTGACAAGAGATGGAAGCATAAAAATAGCCCTGAAAGTGCAGCGGTTTCTCATGTTTCAGACAGATGAAGCCAGTAGATTAGCCTGTGCACACCCATCATTTCCTACAAGTGGGTCACGCTTCTTTATGTTGGTTATGTGCAACATGAAAGTCTATTAGAAATTTTGAATATGACTTTTTAATCCATTACACTCTCATGATCTCAAAGCTGTTCGAGGAATTCATTAAAAAAAAATCAAGCAAACATGAGTTTCCTGTCTGACTTCTTTAAAAATAGATCTTTTGTAGAGATTCATAGTGGATTAAAGTGTGGAGTATTAAAAGCAATGAGTGCCCAGTGGATGAGTCATCTGTATCAAACTCCTATTACCCATGGCTTGGGGAACTTTGCAGATGACAGGACAGAAGGAATTTCAGAGCAGTGATGAGAAGCAGAACTGTGTTGTGATGATTTCCGAGTGAGACATGGTTGATGTACAGGAACAACGTAATAAAAACTCCAGCATCTAACAGGTTCCGAAAAGCCAGCTAAGATTACCTTGCCTGCCTTGATGCAAGGGAGAAGCTTGGTCCTGCCACAATTTGGTATGCCATGCTTTGCTTAAGCCAATGGGAGGTGTGCTCCTTTCTGAATGGAGATAGAGGAGTGGAATGGGAGTGGGTAGATGGGAAGGTGGTGGGCAGGGAGTTGAGAGGAGAAAAGGGAGGGGAAACCATTCAGCATGTGAAATATATTAAAATATTTAAATAAAATAAAATTTAAAATTTCAAGCATAGATTTGGGATGGGCTCTCCAGGCTCAGACCTTATTGCAAAAATTATTGCCAGTTATGGCTTCAAAATAAGGAGAGCCACATTCCTCTGGGGATATGCCCATTAGTCAGATGCCACATGGCCACATACCTTTGAGCATATGGGCAGCACTAATTGAACTCACTTTTTAATATTTTTTAATGGATGTGAATTTGGGAGTGAGTGAGAGTGGGGAATTGTAGTGAAGGTAGGTAGCAGCGTATGCATATGATCAAACTACACTGTATAAGTGCATGAACATTTCAAAGATAAAACTTACTATTAAAAATATATGTTTGAATTTATTATTATTAGCAGAATGTTGCCTAATGCTATTCCCATGTTTATTATATCTCAATTCCTAAGAAGTGCAAAAAAAGGTCAGTAAACATATGCCATGAATTTGATAGAAGAAAAACAAAAGCATGATAATAGAAACAAAAAGATTTATAATATAGTTTAAAAACATCAAAACACACAAACACACACACATTTTAAGTACTCAATCTCTAAAATTTAAAAATAACAAAGGAAATGTATCATAAAGCCAACATGAGTTAAAACAAAAAGCAGTTACGAAATGTATCTGTAATAAGAATTATTTTGGTTGTTTACTTGAACTACATATATTCATAACACTTAAAACACATTGCTGAGTTATCCTTTCTTACACTAGCTTCAGTTTCTTGCCTATCTCAATTCTCTCACTATTTGATAAATGCTGATATTTGATAAGCCACACTGAGCTTTGTCAGAACACAGGTTAATAACAATAAAATATATAGACTTTGCTCATGTCATAGGAAAATATCACCTTGTCTAGTTTCTGGATAGTTTTATTAAAAAGAAAACTCTACAGAGAGGGGCTATTGAAGAGAACTCATAACTTTATTACAAAAAGCACCATCTGCTGGTTAATAGAAACATATATATCTTCCATCTGTCTGTCCTGAGATCTTTAAGAAAGAAATAGGAAACTGCCTCTCTTCCTGCACTCCTAAACAAGTTTTCTTTGTCTGTACAAGTCACAAGAAGAGAAGGTAGATTTTTATTGGTAAAATGGTTTAGTCTATGTGTGTGCACATGGAAGAGAAATGGAAATCAATACTTTAAGCTTGCTTTTTATTGGAAATATTAGGTATATAAATGAGAACATTTTCTGACCAAAATCCTTATATAACTAGGGGTAGTTGTTAGCTGGAATCCCTCAAAGCAAATACTACAAAATTTAAATAGAAGTCTTTTAACTGTCAAACCTTAGAAAATACCATGGACCAAACAAATGTTCGATGAGTGAAGAAAAATAAATAAATTAATTGTTGTGATGTAATGTTACGTAAGACTAAATTGAGGACATCTTCAGACTTCATATTCATAAAGCAGATACATTTTGTCATGCTCAAATCTGACGAGTGAATTTAACATGAGCAAGAGGTAAATTGATGTATTTTATTTTTAAGTAAAAATCATGATACAAAGAATAATTTATATTTTTTTGAGATTTCAAACAGAGAGTCAAGCCTTATTCTAGGAGATTTACAGACAGCGTAAGTACTGATTCAGTGAATTTTAAGAACTAAACAAAGAGATCTAGGACTGCTGCATGGCTTTGTTGTCAATCCGACAATGCTCATTTCTATATTCTCTGGTGGGGATTGAAGCAGATTATTTCCAACTGAAAACTAAGATATGAAATTCTGATCTGCAGAAGGGTAAAGACTAGCTTTTAAAAATAATTCCTACCTCTTGTACACATGGAGAAATTGATTTTCAAGGGTAATTTAGATAAAGTTAAGGTGTCACACAGAGATGTGAAGAAGTTTCCTTTAGGCTCCAGTTTCTAGAGGTATCTCCAATGCTTTGCAGACTCCAAGGTCTTCTGTGTGTTGGGAGATGAAGTTAGGGTGGCCCCAATTTCCTTGTGTATGTGTAAATCCCTCTAACCACTATGCTATCGTTCTTTACCATTCTGAGTCCCGATGAATCAGCTTAAGTAATGAAATTGACAGAAAGAGTGCACATTGCGTATCCAGATATTAAAATCATTCCGTGAATAAACTCTCTAGGCTTCAAGATAAACTCTCATACCACAGTAACCCCACCCACACAATTAAAAAAAAGCTTCTATTTGCACTAAATTTTATGGCGGTTTCAGCGATTCAATTAGCATATACCTTCCCAAATGTTGCATTATTTATGTACCTAACCAGTGACTGGCTGACTATTTCATGTGAATCTGGAAGGCAATGATGGAAATAAAGGGTTGGAGTATTTTCACAGGGAAACTGCTTCTGTCAGAAACATTTACCTTCTCAGTTCCTAACATTAATAGATATTGCAGAACAGGAGTCAAAAATATTATAAAGCTCCTAAATAGGAGTTAGGGAAGGGCTCAGTAGTTAAGAATGCTAGATATTCTTTCAGAAGAACTGAGTTCAGTTCTTATGACTCCTGTAGTGTATCTCACTCTCTCTAGCTTTTCACTCTATCTCCAAGAAATTGGACAACCTCTCCTGGTCTCCAGAGACATTTGTACTTGTGCACATATCCCCAACATGATGCCACCACTCCACACACACACACACACACACACACACACACACACACACACACACACAGACACACACACACACATGCACTAGAAAATCCAATATTCATTGTCTCTCAATAGTGTTCAAAATTCCTTTTTGGCATTAGTCCTTTTCCACTATGTCACAGACATAGTTGATCACACACCAGCCTCATCCAGTTTTTCTATTTCTCTTACTAAGCTCTGCAGGACACCAAAAGATTAGTATCCATTGATCATGATTACTTCTGGACCAAAATCCTTCTAAATAGTAAAAATCCAAGAACATGTTTCCCCAGGAAGTGACCGCTGGTTTTGAGAATTAATCTTTCTCTGATCGCCTGCTGTCTGAGATCAAACTGGGATCTGACTTATAATAAAACGGGCACTAATGATAACAGAACCCCATCAAACATCATTAAATTTCTGCTTTATGCAAGGACCCCACAAAAGAGTTGCACTTTTTGGTTATAGGAACCAAGCCTTTACATTTATTTTTTATAACTACGTTTAACCTTTGTTTCTGTTGCTTGAAACAAATCTATAAACTCAGTGGCAAAGGAGGCAGGCATTTTGGCTTCCTTGCTTCCCACTGTAACTATACTGTGTTTGGTCCAACTACAAGAGACAATGTCGTTAGGAAGCACCCAGTTCCAAAGGAAAGTGCACATAGCCAGTGGCATTAAAGGATTTCCTTCAGATGACATGTCTGAAAGTTAGCCGAGCTCTATCTCTTTGATATGCTCCTCTTTGAATGAGAACCTGTGTTCTCAACACACAAGATTATGAGCCTGAACCCTACCTTCTACATTACTTGCTCAGGGTCTTAGGTAAGTGACTTGACTTCACTGAATTTCAATTTTTTTCAAACAAAACTTGTAGTAACAATAGTCTCTTTACAAACAAAAAAAGACTTAATTTAGGCTTTTATTTTTATTTGTTGTGTGTGTGTTTAAGCACACATTCCTGTATTTATGCGTTCCTTGAGTGTTGGTGCCCTCAGAGCCAGAACTGGCATTGAATTCCCTGGAGCTGAAGTTTCAGGTGGTTGTGAATCACCTTGTGGGTGCTGGACACTGAACTCAGGTCTTCTGCAAAAACAGCAAGTACATTTAACCTGATAGCCACATTTCCAGCCTCAGTAGGTTTTAATATGTGTGGGATCAGAAGTCAATACACAAATTGCTGAGAAAAACACCCTAGAGAAGTAGCTACCCAGTATTTAGTAGGTCACTTATTCTTACCAAGTTTGCATTTAATATTTTCCATCAGAACTTTTCTAACAGAATGAAAAATCTTCAACTTCATTATGAACATTATAAAATAGGCAGGGGTCTCAGAGAGCTTAGATTAGCATGACTGCAACATTTCTAGCCTTTTCTCTATATCCCATTGGTACACGGCATACTTATATTTTTCCTTGACAAATGTTTACAGAGCTCCAGCTTGTCTTAAAGAGTTTGGGAGAAGGGATGGAGAGTAGCAAGTGCAAAGATGATGAGGTTTTCCCACTTTCCAGACACTTCACAGGCCTATGGACTGTAAAGTATTTGAAGGGGTGAGTTCATAAACACAAACACATTCTCACACATGCATATTACGAAAAAAATGCACAAAAGTAAAATGGAGTCAGAAAGTGGTGCTTCATCTATAGTTTAGAAAGTAAGAGGAAGATAAATACTTTCATCTAAAATTAAGCAATGTGTTTTTTGGGAAAGTGTGTTATAGATTTGGAGATTTATCTGAAGAGACTTAAGAAATGTAGTGGTATGGTTTAACTTCAATATTTAAAGTCAACTGAGGATATTTTGTTATAGTATAAATTGGATAAGTATAGCAAGTAGATTTTCAAGAATAACTAAAATGATAATGTATATGTCTTGAGCAAAATTATTACCTCCATCAAGAGTGATTATAGAATAATAAAGGCACAATAGCTACATGAGCCATCTTTTAAGAATTTCAAGTAATAAAACAAGAAATCAAATCCATTGACAATTAGATGCTATGATGTTCATACATCTACTTCTTATCACTGAACCACCAATTGAATTTTTTTATTTGTTTGATACGTTTTTGGTGGGGGTTGGAGACAGGATTTGGCTCCTGTAGCACTGGTTGGTGTCAAAGTGACAATGCAACCCCAGCTGACCTCACACTCAAGTTAATTTTCCAACCTCAGCCTCACAAGTACTGGGGTTCTGGTGTGGTGCCATATTTAGTGTAGAATAGTTACTGTTAATTTCAACTGCTGGCCTCCCATTTTAAACATTTTACAGAGTCTTGCTAGTGCATTTGTTATTTGTTAGACACACAGCCCGGTGAGACATGAGCAGAATGTTTTGAAATTTAAATTTCCATCTCCAAAGAACCTGAAACAAAACAACAACAACAACAACAATATAGCCCAAAGTTTTCTAATATGCTTCTGAATCCTTTTACCAAAACAAATTTTGCATGAGCTTAGCTAGAGCCTGTCATAGACATAAGTTCAGTGAGGAACATATTTGGTTTAAGACATTTATTAGCTAAACAAATACAGATGTCAAGTTATTCCTCAGCTGTAGAGCTCTGGCTTTAAGAAAGGCATGGAAATAAAATTGGAGTATGTAGATTTCAGGAAAAGTAAACACACCAGAGAAAGAAAAAAATAGCACAGGGAATGGGTCAAGACCCTATCCTCAAAGAACCAGAATTGTCTGGGCACCATTGTTAACAAAACACTCTGTGCTCTCTGTAAGGACCAATTAACTAATATTGAGAGTTGGGAGATTTGCCTTGTTGACTGGCATAAGGAAGAAGATATTCTTAAATTGTATCAGAATGTTTTCTGTTTTTGTCTCCCTGTAGTGCATATTACTAAAATTTTGTGACAGTTTCCTTACAAAGTGTATAGGGCTGAAGAAAACAATTTATTGATGCTGGAGAGATTATGCACTAATTTAAAATTCGTTGCTCCTGCCACCATCTGTAACTCTAGCTCCAGGGGATCTAACACTCTCTTCTGCCTCAGTAAGCATGGGACACATAGGGTACACAATCATACATGTAGGCAAAGAACTTGTATACATAAAAATGAGAAGAAATTTATTTGCTTGTTTATTTTCTATGGGTATGTGTGTGCCTATATACATTTATGTGTATCTCATGTGTGCATTGCCTGTG
This sequence comes from Bramus lutescens, assembly GCA_001685075.1. Lineage (NCBI taxonomy): Eukaryota > Metazoa > Chordata > Mammalia > Rodentia > Cricetidae > Bramus > Bramus lutescens. The sequence goes on from LOEQ01008049.1 coordinate 25,925, forward strand.
GAGGCCCAGAGAGGGCATCAGATTCCATGAGGCTGCAGTTACTAATTGTAATGAATTGCCAGATGTTGGGGTAGGAAAATGGATCTTATTCCTCAGGAATAAGAACTCTTAAACTTTGAACCCTATTGCTTTCTTTTTTTTCTAAAAAAAAAAATTGCTAGGCCATGCATCAGCATTGTGGGAGATGACTGTAGGTCATATCCAAACTGTTCATCATTTACTATTGAAAGGATCTAGGTAATGTGGAATAAAGCATGAGGTCTTGGCAGTTGTGGAACTAGCAGAAAACAGTAACATGAGATGGCTCAGCAGATGGATGGACTTGGCCCAAGTCTGAGAACTTATGTCTAAAACTCAGAATCCACATGGTAGAGTCAGAGAAGTAACAATCAATTTGCTATGACCTCTATAGTGTGTGTGAGTGTGTGGGGGGGAATGCAGGGGTGGGGGATTGCACATCATTGTGTGAATATGGGAGGTTGGATCACAATTTTCAAGAGTTGGTTCTCTCCGAGCATCAAGGGATACAGGGATCAAACTCAGATCACCAGGCTTGTCTGAAAGTAAGCACCTTAACTGTTTAGCTATCACCATTGCTAGCCTTACATTCTTTACTAAGATGAATGTGTTGATAGACTAGGGAAAGCTATTCTTCAACTAAATGTGGACAGTTCACACTATGTACAATGTACCTAATTGTATTCAACTATTCATAGATCCCACAGAACCAAAAGGTGGCAATGTGCAAATTCAAATAGTTTCTGTGCCTCCTCACACTGGAAAAATTACTACAAAATAATAGCAAAAGATGGTGTCACATAAAAATGTGTATGGTTTTATTTATATACATTGTTAAGAGTTGGATCCTACAGCTTGTTAACATTATACATCCCATGAAAGAATCCTTTTTTACTTTTTCCAGCATAATCAGTAGCATATAAAGATCAATAAAGTTATTTAGTTATACATAACAAAGATCATTATGTAAAATTATTCCTTGGTCATTGCATATCTTTCTTTTTACTTGGAGAAATCATTTAAGTGTCTGTAAGTCCCGGAAAGAAGGACAAAAGGCTATAGATTGGATACGGAGGGAAAGGGAGACAGGAGACACAAGGTCCTTCATCATTGTATGATTCTTGTGTTTGAAATAGATAACCTCCACTGTTAGCTTTCTTTTTTCCCACCACCTAGTTGTAGGTTCTCCTCCCTTCTCTAGACAGATTACCTTTGCAACTGAAAGTGTTCTCAGAATGATTCCACTTAAGCCCCTCACAAAAGTAAGTAAGAGAAGCATGCAAAGTTAAGAAGTAAGCAAAAGGGGACTGGAGAGGTTTCTCAGTTGCTCAAAATGCTTGTTGCTTTTAGAGAGAGCTAGAGTAAAATCCTAGGACTCATGTTGTAGCTCATGATCTCCTTCATTCTGATTCTAGGGCCTCCAAGACCCTCTTCTGGCATCCTGGAGCCCTGTAGTAATATTTACATACATACTGTGTCAAAATACACCTAAAAAAAGAAATTTTAAAATATTTTAAAAGGGAGAATAAACCGAACAAAAGAAAAAAAAAGCATCCACAAAAAGATATAAAGAGTCAAGGGACTGAAAGGGAGAGAAAAGGAAAGGTGAATCTGAAGGAGAAATAAGGGCTAAGGAAAAGCAAGTGCCAACGCTGTGAAAACTCTAGGGCAGAGAGCTATCTTTTCAGATTTGCTGTTCTAGGGACTTACAGCTGGAATCTGATGTTATCAAAATACATGTATGGAGAGACAGGAGCCTGCTTTCCTTATTACACACTACAATAAACCCAGGGTGACCTCTTAGTTTTGGTAATAAAAGTTATAATTTCAGCAAATCGGTTTTATACATTAACTCCATTTCTGGCTTGATATAACCTCAGATTAAGTTAAATTTAAAGTCCAAGTGAGCTCAAAGGTGCAGGTGAAGGTTGTTGCTGTTAAATATTGCTGAATAACAGCTCTGTAAAAACCCTAGCCCCATAAAGTCCCTGCTCAGGCAGCCACGGCAGCCTGCCTGTTCTGCTTGTGTCTGCTGACAGAGAGTTCTCATGTTTTTCCATAGAGAGTCCTAGAGCTTGCTGCTCGGGTTTACATTTTTTCCAAGGTGTAGCCAAAATTGGGGGATTTCAGTAATTCTGAGGCAAATGTCATCTTCCCTTTTCCCCTGCCTCCTCTCTCTCTTTCTTTCCTGCCTCTATTCTGTTCCACTACCACTGGAACAATTTCAAGTCAAGGTTTGAGGGCATGAGGATTGGAGCCTTACAATTACAGTTACTAAAACTGTAACTTCCACAATATATTGTACATTCATGAGCAAATGTGAAGCCCAGGAGGAAGAGTGCCGTCAACTATGATGTACGGTTTACAAGCACTGTGTATGGGAGAAACAGAGCTCATCATAGAACAGAGCAGGTGATTTATTCCTAGTTAGGGATTTCAGAACACACCATGGGCACCAAAACTGAAACAAGCTGATGAATCACTTCCGTTTGCCCCTGATATGTCAGAAAGGTATAGCATAATGCTCTGGGTACGGAATTCCTTGAAACAGGCTTCTGTGCACTAAATGGAATGAAGCAACAGGCAGAGATCGAACAGCAATCTAGGTACTCATTTAAGGTCAAAGTACCTTTCTCTGGGCTGAGAAAACAAAATCCCCCAAGAATAGGTTAGTGCTACTAGAAGGCAAGTGCTACAATGCCAGATGGGTAACTTTCATAGTTGATTGATAAAGAAATGTCTAGGGGAATCACAGGAATTAGCTTTGAGTGTGTGTATGAGGGGAATATTACAGAGAATTAAATGAAGGAGGAAGAGCCATCCTAAGTGTGGATAGCATCTCATGGGCTGGGGTCCTGGACCAAGTAAAGGTGAATAAAGAGGAAGCTGAGACACAGGTTTCCTCCTTCTCTGTTCCTAAATCCACCCAACCATGAGCAAGCATCCTCGAACTCCATTTATATTCCTTTCTCCATCATGACCAACTGTACATCTTCTCTTACTTGCTTCCTGCCAGACATTTGGTCCCAGCAATGAAGAAAGTAAGTAAATAGTACACAAGGGTACATAATACTCCTAGTATAATAGCATTATGCTAAATGATCCTGTTTAGCTGCAGGCGGTGAGTTTCTTTCAGCAAGAAAACATAGAAGCTGATTAGGGGGTCCATGGAGTCTAAGGCATGGCTGAGTATGTGAGGTAAGAGGACCAAGAGAAACGAGTTCAGAGGCCACATCTCCTCCTCCCTCTAAGAAGCCAACTGGATTTATCAAGAACCTCCAAAAATGGAAAGGATGGTTTGGGTTTGTAATTTTGAAATATCGCTTAGTAAATTAATGACACTTGTTGGAGGTGATTTGACAGGACAGAACTGTAGGCAGAGAATTTCTTGTTCATTGCTGATTAGACTTTCAGCAAAAATTCAGGAGGAGTTTTTATTTAATTGTTTGTTTCTCTGTTCTAGGTTACGTTCAATGTTCCCACATGGTTCAAGTGACTTGTTAACTGCCCCCAGAAGGAGATGACACAAAACCAATTAATAATGGTTCTTTATTGAATGGTGCTGATTGCAATCAAAGTAGTCACAATTAAAGTATTAATAATTGTTTATAGTTTACTGAGTGATGAGAGCTGTCTCAATAAACTTTATTCTGTGCTAAAAACAACAAAATAAGTTTTAAGCAAAACTCTACTTACAAAATTTCAATTATGTAAAGAAATTTCTGATATACTTTAACAATAAAAATGTGCATTTAAAATATAGTGGTTTTCTATACACATGATTCTGGGTTTATATATTTGTTTTATACTTATGTGCAGAAAGTATGTTATCATGTAATGGTTGCTATCATTGCTAGATTGTTTTTTAATTTTGTATTCATCTATGCTGTCAAAACCTCAATTTTCTTTAATCAGAAAAACTTTTTTGCCTTTAGTGGTATTTAAAATTATTTTTAAATTGAAATTCAATTCACCACAGAGAAGGACTACCATAAGACTTTCTTTTTGTTCTTGAGAATTTCAGACACAGATACACAGAAAAATTATGTTTACCCAATTTCTCCCTGAAATTTCCTGCTCCCAATTTTATGTCTTTTATGTTTTTGATAACTGACTAAATTTGGTTGGTGCAGCCCATACATAATGGATGTAGGACCAAACAATGAGCTCGAGAAACCTGCCAATGGTCCAATGTACAAAAAGGAATAACTCTCCCTCCCCTAGCAGCTATCAGTCACCAACAGGTTCTCACCAAAGGTGTGTAGCCTGGAGCACAGCCTTCTCTATCTATGCTAGGAATCTGGCTGCCCCAACAGTTTGCAGGAAACCACCATAGACGCCACAAGTTCTTGAGTGCTATGGCCGTGTCCCGCTCAGAAGACAGTGTTTCACAGCTCTGCTGCCCATCCAACAGCGTCTAAGCACTTTCATTCAAAACATAAACCATAGAAAGTCTCATGCCATTCCTTCTCTGTGGTAAATTGAATTTCAAATTATGGCAGTTCATGAACATTTTACAACATAAGAAAAGAAAAAAAATTGTCAAAATATCAAAATGACATTTTATCAATTATGAAAATAATATAACTCAATTTAAAGATGCATCGTATATATTATGATTCATTAACACTCTGAGAATGACAATGATGCAATTCAAACAATTGCTTACATAATTGAAAGGAAAAAACTGCAAATGGTAGGTGGATATAGAAACACAGAAGGCACAACATTTTAGATCTAACTGGGGATCCAACTATTGGTAACTTTTAATGTATTCCTCTGTGGTTATTCAGCTTCATTTCTTCTTCATGCTATGAGGAGTATTTCTTAAATCAGATGTATATTCTTCAGGTGGCACAAGCTTGGAAAACACAAGAGGAAAAACAAAAGAATATACCTTTCCTACGCCAAATCTTATAGGGCCAGACGCCAGGACCAACTGAGAGCTAACTGACTTTTGTTGAGAATTTAGATGAGGATAAAAGAAATCACCTATTATCTAATTGTCTGCTTGGTGTGTGTAACCTCCTTTGTCAGGTGATATTTATTGGGGGTGATAGGCAAGACACAATGAGTGGCCAGGCCTGCTTTAAAATGTGGAAGCAGGCTTTTGGGGAACGTTTCTTTCCTCTGCTCTTGAGCACTGTATCGCTGGCAACAGTTATAGCCAAAAAGGTCTGAATACTACCTGTGGTCAAGTAACTGGACCAAGCCTCTTTTCTTAGGCGGTAGCTCTGAGGTGATGGAAGGGCTAACATTGGTGTGGCTGCTAGGCAACCTATCCATTTTTCTCTAGTGTCATGGTGACAGTCTCTATATATCTTCTGTCAGGTCTTTGTTCCAAAGCAAGGAGTGGTGACTCATGCCTTTGATCCCAGCACTTGGGAAATTGAGACCAGCCTGGACTAGCACTGAGATCATGTTTCAAAATAATAATAATGATAATAATAATAATAATAATAATAATAATAATAATAATAGTTTCAAGACTAGGCTAGGCACCTGGCAGTGGTGCTGCTAAAAAAAATAATATGTGGAGGTAAAAACGCCAGTTAGAAGCTGTTTTTAAGCAGCAGCCCTGTAGCCCGCTGCTCCTGTTGGAGAAGTATTCACAAGAGAGGAGGCACTGAGACACTCAGGTTGTGAATACAAGCAAGTAGAGCGTTTGCCTACTTTCTAGGCTTCTCTTCTGAAGATGTGTGACTATACAGAATACTTAGGAAACTTTCGTGGTTTAGTGTATGTCCAGAGCAAAGCCTTCTGTTCCCCAAAAGAGAAAAGTTGGAAAGAAACATTTGAGAACTTACATCATTATCACTTGATTATATTTTAATGTTTTATTTTTATTTATTCTTCTTTCACACAATATGTCCTGAGCACAGCCTCAACTTCCTCCACTCCTTCCAATTTTACCCCTGCTACATCCATTGTCCCTCTCCCCTGGATCCACTGCTCTTCCAATTCCCTTCAGAAAAGGGCAGGGACCCTAGGGATATCAACTTAACACACGTAACAAGAAGCAATAATACTGTAAAGGAACCCTCATATCAAGGCTGGAAAAGGCAATCAAATAGGAGGAAAAGGGTCTCAAAAGCAGGCAAAAGAGCCAGACATGCCACAACTCCAACTGTTAGGAGACTATTTTTATAGTTACTTTTATTCTTAGAAAATTTAATAGTAGTGACTAACGTGATAGCGTTAGCTGTAAAGTTGACAACACTTAGAATCACCTTGGAGGTCACCATCTGACTATGTCTAGAAGAGATTATCTTGATTTCATTCAGTGAAGTAGGAAGACCTAGCTACCTTGGCTGAAATCAGTCTCTGGGCAAGGGAGAGAGAGAGTGAGTCAAATGCTAACATACATCCAACTGCCTTTTCCCTCTAACTGAGATGCAAGTTGATCAGCTATTTCAGGCTCTGACTTCATTGACTTCCCTTTCACGGTAGACTGTAACATGGATCTGTGGGATAAATAACATTTTTTTTTCTTTAAGGTGCTTTCACCAGAGTGTTTTATCTGAACTCCAGGGAAGAAAATAAAAGAGTGGGTAAAATTCCTAATTTTGTAAGTATAATTTGACTATTTAGTCCCTTGTGCTAATTTGACCAAAGATTATATAAAATAGATGTGGAATGGTTCTTTTTAAAATTTTTTTCTAAGGTTTACTTTAATTTTTTTGTGTGTATGTGTGCATTTGAGTATGTGTATGGGGCACCTGTGCATATTCATGTGGAGCATAGAAGAAGGTGTAAGATTCACCCATGCGGGTACTGTGAATAAATCACTGAGTTCCTGGGGAAAGGCAAGCAAAGCTGCTGAACCACTGAGTCACCTCCCCAGTCCCTAGTGTAGGGCACTCCTTTACAAGTGGATAAAGACAAATAAAGCATTCTATTCCAATATTTTGAACAACGGATGTTTTTATGGACAGAAAGAGACACATATTTTAATAAATAAATCTCAGTGGCACAGCACTCACCTAGCCCTGGGTTCGCTTTTCAGTAGCACCAAACAAATACATTTCGATATCAAAGCAAAGTGACAAATACTGCCATGAATAATACAAGTGTCAATATGTTTCCTGGGAAGAATGTTCATTTTCAGTTTTGTAGGAAAATCTATTTTATATTGTAAACTGTCTAAATTTCTTTATTGATTTTTTTTCAAAATACTTCAAAATGCCGTCTGGCTAAGCACAAAACAAACTTCCTATTTTTTTTTTCTTGTAGGTTTATTGGACATATTTTTTTCAATCCAGTTTGTACATGGATAAACTAAACAGTAAATATTGGCTTTCACAGAAGAGAGTGAGTTTAGGAATTTCTTAGGAAGAGTTCATGGAAGGAGATTTAAGAATTGCATTATTAACAGCTGGAGAGAAGATTCAGGGGTTAAAAGTACTTGGAGAGGACCTGAGTTCCACTCAGTGGTAACTCAAGCATCTGTAACTCCAGTTCCAAGCAAATCCGATGCCCTTCTTGGGCTTTGCATACACCCGGTGCACATATATACATGCTGGCAAACATTCTCATATAAAATATAAATTTAAGTCAATCTTTAAAACCTTCATAATTGATCTACTACTGTTCCAGCAACTAGAAAACATTTTAGAATACATATTTTTCACAACGATAAACTTGATTTTGCATTAGTCTCCCCAGCCCAGGGCTCTATCAAACTGAAGTATGTGTAGTGGAGACAGAGGCAGTGATTACAGAATTTCTTGACCATATCAGACATCAAACTACACTTTCAATAGGCGACACCTTCTTTTAGGTTCGATCATAGGTCCAATTGCTTTTTCTCAGTATTAAGACAAATATGACTCCACATTCCAACATTCATTATGTATTTTTAACATAGTATTGTTTAATTTGTAGAATGCAATACACAGTAACTGTTCTCTATTCCATCTCTCACCTATACTACATAATCCTTTAATTTCAGCGTTATACTCTCATAGTTATTCACATATAATCTTTGGAGACTCTAGTCTCTAGAGAGTGCTGTGTTCTTTTGTCTGAAGTTCTTCCATCCTTCTTCTGGTACAATGCTGCAAAGATGAGCTGTGTCTGAATGAAAACTGGAATACATGTGTGTTGTTTATCTATTGCAAGAATAAAAATGCTGCCATGCGTTTACATTTTTACTAAAATATTTCTAAAATGTTAATAAAGTGAACAAATAGATATTTAGCAAATAGCAATTTTTTTAATTCCTCACACAGGTATAGGAATAAAACCCCAAATCTGTGTTTTCTAGGCAGGTAAGCACTCTAGCCCTGAGCTAACTACCAAACCTCTAAAGTATCAGTTTTTAATTACTCTCCTTATTTTCCCTTCCCATAGCCTCTATTGAATTTTCTTCGTCTTATTTTTTATGTATTCTCATTTTATTGAATCAAAGGTTTTATAGAGAATTAGTATTTCAACGTATGTTCGTTTGCTATAAAATATTTTTTAATATTTTTATTGTGTTACATATTTTTATCCACCATTTTCCTTCCTTTCCTCTCCTACCTTACCCCATGAGGCATCCACTCTTACCAAAAATGAACTTAGTCATGAGTTTGTTAATATCTTTAATTCTTACCTTTTCAAAATAATTTGTAAAAATTATTTCACTGGATACAGCATTGTTTAATACAAACACTAGTCAGAAGCATCATCTTTGAGGTCTGGCAGACCTAGGTATTTACACAAATTCTGCCATTTTCTAGTTATTTGGTCTCAAATGCCCTATGCTCCTGTTTTTGAATCTTTAAATAGGAACAAAACCATGCTATCCCTGTGAGACTATCAGCTGAGTGAAGGGCTGCCATGTAATCCTGTGTATGATGCTTACAGTCTAGCTCTGAACATTCTCCTGGCACAAAGGCATGCCTGACCTAGATGCGGTTGGCAGGTCCACATCCTCTCCTGGGCACAGCCTTCTGGATTGCATTTATGTCCTCGACTCAGTACGTTTCATGTAGAAGCTTTAGTGCTACTTGTAAAGTGTCCTTTGTGAGTCCATCATGTTTAATGCCTCCTGGATATCATGTGAGAAATGAGTGCAGGACTCAAGGAGCATTTGTCTGCAAAGGGCTGAGAGAAGACCTAGCAGGTGTGTACCCGTCAGAGCCGCTGTTTCAACCCTTGTCTTTGCTGTTGAATCCCTGTCTCATCATCTGTTGACAGAATTTGGATGAGTGGAGGTGCCAGACATCTACTAGTGTTCACTTACTTAGGCACGTGCCTATTAGATTTCTTCTGCACAATGGAGATTGTTGTCTCCCAAACAGTAATTTTGGGGTCTGAAAAGATGGTCCAGTCAGGAAGGTGTTTGCTGTATAAACACAAGGACTTTGGTATCATCCCAGGAACTCCTGTTAAAATAAAATGGGAGATGCAGTTCTGCTTCAGCTTGTAACCCCAGCGCTAGGGGAGGCCCTTGGAACTTTCCCACAAGCCTGCCGCGCATAAGTGGTGAGCTCTCAAGCAGTGAGAGCTACTGCCTCAGAAGCTAATGTGAAAGGAGCCCAAGTAACAATAACTGAATTTCATCTCTGTCTCCACATGTACTTGTACATGTGGTCATCTGCCTACAACTGTGTGCCTTCGCATATATAGACACACAAGCACGCACACACACATTCACACACACACACACACACAGTTTTACTGATACTTCAGTGAAATGATTGACAGACAGACTCATATGCTCTCAGCACATCCTTTGGCAGTCTCATTTTTCTAGCAGCTAAACTATAATTTTTTGATCAGTTGTCTTAAAGTATGTTTACAAGTTCTCTAGATTATCTTCAAATGAATTTTTGAAAACATTTTAAAATAGTATTTTATACAATTATCTTTTTATTAATTTAGCATAGTGTAGATGTAGGTGATCTCTCTCTCTCTCTCTCTCTCTCTCTCTTTCTGCCTTACGAATGCTAGAGGCCCTATGGGTTTCTGATTCTTGTACAGTTAGAAATTCTTAAGCACTCAAGACCAGTGCTGCCTTGCAGTTGTGACCACGGCCAGTACACCCACAGACTTTGTTTCAAAATGCCACCAATTTCAGTTGCTAAGTAGGATATCCTTACTGAAACTTCATTTCTACATTTGCAGTTGAATGTCACACACAGCCTACATGTTCATAATTTTAAATCACAGTTATTTAAAACTGGTCTCGTTTTTAAAATCAAATATATAATAATGGGAAGTTCCTGTGGCTGTGAGGGACATGTTATATGTCCATTTCATATTCTTTGCAAGATGTAGCCACTTAAGGAATATTTCACTTTATGTGATAAAATGACAACTTAAAATGATTTTATTACAAAATATGGATTGCTGGATTTTTTTAAGGCACCAACAGATAAAAGCCCAAACATGTTTATATCTAAACAGATATTAAGAGTCCCATCATAAAGTTCTTATATCTGACTGGTGGAACTGAAGATTTCTGATGGGCATTGACCACTCTGCAGTTGGTCTTGGCCTTTCCTATTCCATTATTCCTAGAAACTATTCTGCTTCCCTTGTCTGAGATCCACAGTCTGAGAGAATTTGAACAGACTTGATTTCAGAACACTGTGATTTAGAATTACACATCTTAGTTGGATAACATCATAACTATTTCAATTTCTTCATTAAGTTTTCATTCCAATGCAAACTTCTTGCCAAAGTCTCCCCTAACAACTTTATCCAGAGATTCTACGTCTGCCTCTCCTTCCTCTGCTTTATTTCCCCATTAGAATGTATACTGAGATATATGACCACTGACCTGGAAAACTATGAAAAACCATGTTTATATTTTACATATGCAAAGATATACCTGTAGACAAAACAGATACCATGGAAAATGGGAGGGACAATATCCTGATACATTTTTTAGAAATTGGACCCGTGTTGGTGAAATTCTCAAAAGGAAAGGTTGCACTGAGTCAATTTCATTTTCCTTGAGAGACTTTGCATACAACTAGCTCTGTTATCTATGTATTTGAGGGGCTGGAGTAATGTGGAGTAATGACTCTGCGCTTAAGAGTATTTGCTGCTCCACCAGAGAACCTGGATTCAGTTCTCAGCACTCAGGCTGGACAGCTTACAACCACCTGGAGACCCATGCCTTTTGATGCTCTCCTCTGGCCTCTATGGGTATTCCCCCTATACACAGCATACATAAACACACATATAGCCAGAAAAACAAATCTTTAAAATGCAAATGTGTGAAGTTTATTGCTTCAAAGTTGAAATGCTAGTGGAATGTCACTTAATAAACAGAAGAATAATAAGTCCGCAGTTTAAAAGCACACGAATTAGGGGTAAGCAGATAATAATTCTAAATTCTATGTTCACAGCTTTTTTTTTTTAAGAGACAGGATTTCTCTGTTTCTCTGTAGCTTTGGAGCCTGTCGTGGAACTAAACTAGCTCTTGTAGACCAGGCTGGCCTCAAACACACAGATATCCACCTGCCTCTGCCTTCCAGGTGCTGGGATTGAAGGAGTGCTATGTCCACAGCTTTTACTGGAAAACATGGATAAAAGAGAAATCTGGCATGTAATACTTCGCTGAAGATTGTATGACTAAATACATGGAAGGAATTAATTACTCTTGGCATATCATAACTCCTAGGTAATGGTCAGGCATTCACATTCAAGGCAATAACTGTAAATTTAAATGTTGAAATGACAAAATATTGATTGCAACAAACTCTGTTGACCTTTAATACATTTTTTCTTTTTACGTGCATGGAAGGGGTAAGAACTGAGAAGGTATTATAAGCTGCAAACTCAAGTTAATACAGAAACGAAGTCATTTATACTGACACGGTGTTTGTATTGTCTTGATGAAACACCTATTGACCATCAGAAATGATTGCAATTTGTTCCCCGTAGCTCACAATTTCAATGTTCTTTGAAGGTATTTGACACCACCAGTTGCTTGATAGTATAAAAATATATACCTTGTGCAGGAAGCATGATCCACATTTCAAAGTGAAGAAGAATTATTTTTTAAGCTGGTATGTGGGAGTACACAGTGGAAATTTTAACAGTGTATATCGCACAATGCCATAAATTACATTCTGAGTTAGAGAACATTCAAGCAAAGTTCCCAACATAAAATTTTTCCTGCTTCAAATACTGCACCAACAAAATGAAATACTTTAAGAATACAATGACATAGTGTAGAGATTCACCCACTATTCCTTGAACTGTAGAGAACGTAAGAATTTTATTTACTCAAGCATATAGTTTTAATAATGAGCCAGAGTTAGGCTATCTTCTGTTTATCTAGGACATCATGTAGACTAGGGTCACATTTTCAGTGTCTACCTGAGCTTACCCCATTGCATAAACGATGTCTATCTCTTCTATATATACCACCTCATGTTCATAATCTGTAATTAAATCTTCACAGGCTATTTTTCATTGCATTTATATGAAAGATACACATCCTCTTTTATGACATCCTTTATTTTTAATAATTATGACATAGTTACATAATTAGTCTCTTCCTTTCTGTTTTTCCAAACTGTCTCATATAACTCTCATTTATTTTTTTCCAAATTTATGGCCTCTTTTTTCATTAACTTTTATTACATAAATATACACATATAGCCATAAATACGATCTGAATATGTTATTTTTATACATGTTTTCAACACTGATAATTTTATGCACTCTTCCCTGAGGTAGCCCATTGCTCCCAATGATAGCATTCTGCCATTCTTTGTAGTTCTTTGTGTAGGGTTGTGGCTTTTTGGACTTTCCCCATTCACTCTAGCGTGTCTGTCGTTGTTCTTGTTCAGCTCATCTTTGAGCAGTCATGTTGGGGAGATTTCATGGGTTTAGCTTCTGACATTGCTAGGAGACAGTCTCTGAGCAAATTTCCTGATCCTCTGGATATAACAAGCATTTTGTTCCCTCTTCTACTGTGTTCCTTGAGCCTTGGGTGTAGTATTTTTTTTTAAAGCATCCATTGTGATTGGACTCCACAACTCTGCATTCTGATTGGTTGTGGTATTCTGTAGCAGTCACACTCTATATGACATCTGAGTTGCTTTCTTCTTTTTATTATTTTTTTCTCATTCTATCTAAGTTGGTTTTGTTTTGAGGTTGCCCCTAATTTACTTTGATATATCTGCTTACCTGTTGTTCCAGCATGTCAGACAGTACACTGTCCTGGGATAGTTCAGCTGCAATAGGACAATTCATATTTCCTGTAGGGCAGTGCTTATCTTATTCTCATTGATGATGGATGTTAATCCATTTTGCTTATTAGTATATTAACTCTTTGAGGACCTTGTAAACTGCTCTTCAGAACAATATAATATATTCAATTAATATCTGCTACATTTAAAGAAGGCAAATAAAGGTAACTGGAAATATTAAGTAAATGCTAGAAGACCTAGAGAGAAAGTTGTTTATATTTCACAAGTGTAAACAGGCGACATTGAGCAATGACTTTTTCATGAACAGGAATGTCCTGGACATCAAGAATAGATGGAAGTGATATATTTATAAAAACAAAAGAACTTGGCAAATATTGGTTGGAAGAATTCTTTGTATGGAATAATAGTTTCAGGCATTAGAATTAAGGAGGAAAATATATCTAAGTATTTTTGAGTTCTTGATCAGCTGAGGAGAAATTAAAATTTAACAATAGCTAATTGAACTAAACTTTGAATAGGTTTTTCTACTGCAGGACCTTAGAGATGTTTGTGATGTCTGTGTTCTGCATCAATGCCAGTGGGCACAAGTTTATAGTGTGTATGTAACTTCTTCTAATTCTTTATCATAAAGAGCTTTTTCCAATGAAGCATTTTTGAGGATGTGATAGACCCAAAACAGAACACTCATGGAAACACTGTACCAAAATGTTTCTTATTCAGGGTCAGCATTACACAGAGCATATTCTGGGTGTTCATTGCTGTGGCTGGCTATATTTATTATTTATTTCTAATTGGTAGAGTTAAATGGTGGCAGCTTAACTTCATACCACAAAAAACATATGACAATTCTATCTATTAATCTTAAATATTCAACAGTGCCAAGACTGAAAAGTCCAGGGTTGTTGAAAGAGTGGGAGCATTTGAGTGAGACAGCCATTGACATTTCCATCTTTCTTCTAATTTAGTATGGCAATTACTTATTATTCATATTCCTCAGATACTTTATTGACAAAATGAAATCATTTAATTTGGAAGGTAAATTTTCCTTTATAAATGGTAATATAGATTTTTAGATATAAATCAGTGGTGCAGGGCTTGTATGGCATGTGCAAAACCATGGTTTCCACCCCAGTCTTGCAGAAAATAAAATCAAATAAGAAAACAGTGTTTTCCTCTTTAGTGTTTCTCTATTTTTATGTCTTTATAGGAGACCTATTTGTTGTGTTTCTGGTAAAAAAAAAGACATATGCTTATGACAAATGCGATAGCCCATCATTCTTCCATAAGGTTTGCTCAGGAAGATTCACCCTGGGATCATAGTGCATTAGTTGCAACTGGAGTCCTAAGAATATCCAGAGTGCCTTTCAAAGGAGTACTATCTTCATAGAAAACAAGATATTTCCAAGACTGTCATGTCATAGACTTGGCTTCTGAGAAAGACCTTTTCCAGCAAGAAAGTGTGGGCACAGCATGAAAAAGTGTCCAGTGTAATAGATGGGACGTGAAGTTTATATTTCAGCTCTACAACCATGGATGCCTTTGAATCCTGCCCCTGCTGTAATTTGAGGTAACTTGAGGACCTGTATTCTCCATATCTTTAGAAATTTCATGTTTTTATCTCCTTTAATCAAAGTAGTCCCAATTAATACATGTATACTTATTTATTTGTTTTCAGCCAAAATAAAGAATTTGTTTCCTAAATAACATTATAATAGAGTTCTCATTACCACAGTTCATCCCTTTATGAAATAGTTTCTACATAGATCTAATCTACATGGTAAATAGAAAAAGACAAGATCTCCTGAGTAAATTGGGAGCATGGGGATCTTGGGGGAGGGCTGAAGAGGGGAGATGGAGAGGCAGGGAGGGGAGCAGAGAAAAATGTAGATCCTAATAAAAATCAGTAAAAAAGGAAAAGAGAAATACTTTATAAAAATCTAGTTTAATGCTTCACAGACAAAGATGTAACTCCTGTGTCTAAAATCTTACCATTTCTCAGACCTTCTTTAGTTTCATCCAATGAATGTTATAACTCTTCATGTCTAGATGTTTCCTAATCATTAATAGTTATCGATGTATTTTATAATTTGATCTATTTTAAAATTTCTGGTTGCAGTTTTAGGGATACTTGTATAGCTGCATTTGAATAACATCTGAATTTCTCACGAATGGTTAAAAAATGAAGAGATTAGAGGAGGAAAGACATAATCAATGAATCCTATTGAAAAATACCATGGCAATGATTTTCATTACAACAGAAGTGTGATGTACTCTGCAAATGTATTTACTTCTTAAATACTTGTTGATTGAATACATAGTACATGACAGTTATTATTCAAAAATGTTGATATGTTCATCCTAAGAGTGAAGATAAAAAAATCAGATTCAGGATGTCATAGCGTGTGCTCTGAACTTAAGAATTAGGAGGCTAAGGTATACCTGTAACTATGGCAGAAGGCAGAGATCCTTCTCCAAAGGAATATTTAAGGTGTTGTCTAAAAGTAGAAGGTGAACAATCAGGATTGCTTGGAAAACAGTTATGAATTTGGAATGCCATCTATAGCAGTCTTCAGGGAGGTGGACTGCAACAGTGGCCACAACAAAAGAGATAAAATTGAATAAAGGAAGCTTATGCAGTCAAGACTCAACACACACACACACACACACACACACACACACACACACATACACACACACATTTGCTTTGGCCAGTGTGTGGTGCTCAGGCAACTTTGCTCTAATAGACAAGAGAACAACTGGACCCTTGTAAATGGATAAGGGAATAAAGTCCTTGCCACATGAATCTGAAGACAAAATCTGAAAAGTCAAGGTAAATGCAAGGTAGATGTGAAAGGGTTCACGATCCTTGAGCTCTTCAACAAAAGCTGGTTAACTAAGCTAGATAAATTTGTGAGATAAGGGCACAACTAGAAGATGCTTCCTCAATTTATAAGGATTATAGCAAGTGATGAAGACACCCAATATCAGCATCTGACTTGTGTAGAAACATGCACATTTGTGCAGATCCACCAGCACACAAACACTCACATGAACATGAATTTGTATACATGCATACCAGGCACACATAAACATTCAAAAAATTGCTATTCTTATGCAATATAAACAAGACTTTGTATTCTGTAACCTTCTATTAACAGTGTCTAAGATAAAAGTCAAAATTATAAAGAAGACAAGAAAGAGTTCATAAAAATAATATATGCCAGTTGATCCAGAAATGACCTAGTTGCTAGAATATATTAGATATAAACACCCACTGTGACAATGCTCATGAAATAAAGTCAAAGGCCTTCTGAATAAATAAATACCAGCAAGTCTTAGCACAGAAATAAGTATTAGGTAGATGAACCCAAAGTTTAGTACAAAAATTATTAACAGGTTTAATGGGATGATGAGAATTACATAGGAACCAGACAGTGAAGTTGAAAACAGAGTAACAAGAATTATATAAAGGTAACAAGAAAAAGATTTGGGGAGATGAATGTGAATACTCACGATGGGAAGTAAAAGTATGATGCATAAATAAACAGGTCATACTGCCTAAAAATTTAGATTTGTTGAAAGTGGTAAATTCACTTATTTATCACTCTCAAAGACTCTAAGAAAATTGATTCCAAAAAAAAAATACATGACAAAACACACCCATGCATTGTTCCAGAGGAGCATACAGGAAACACTGGAGTAACCAGGAAAGTCTATATTCAAGTAAATAAGTAGAGGGGCACTCGTAAAACGTTAAGCTACATTATGAAAACACAAATAATACCTATGAAAAAAATAAAATGAATTGAAAGATGTATAATAGCAAATAAAAAGTCAATAGCTGTGTTAATTTGTTATATTCACCACCAAAAACAGATGTTGTCAGTGTAAGTAGTAATTCAATCATTATCAATGTTGAATTGTGTGCTCTGAGCACCACGGTGATAAGAGAAGCCATGAGGAGGCCAAAGTCTGGGGAAAACATTTTAAAACTGCATGCTGCAAAAATGATTAAAAACCAGAGTGTGCAGAGGCTGAGAAATACTCAACCCTGGAAGCCACGCGTTGCACTAGAAAGAAAGAGTGGGCAGAACATTTGTACAGAAACCTCATGACACTTACGTAACAGGATATGGAGTTGGTTAAGAAGCAGAGTAAAATATATTCAACCTCTCTATCCTATGGGGTAGTAGAATATGAGAGCACAAAGATCTTCCCAGGCCATCTACTAAGATAAATAATAATAATAACTACCATTTGCAAGACTGTGCAGTGATGAAGACTAATAATTATTACTGAGATGAGAAAAAAGATAAAGTTACTCTGGAAACAATTTGGTACTTTTCTTTAACGAGAAATTTTGTCAGATGAATTTTGATTCCACTCTCAGATAATTACCTAAGATAAATGCAACTTTACTATTTATAGACTCATATCAAATGTTTTTATCACGACATATACACAAGCACGTGCGCGTGCACGCGCACACACACACACACACAATCAAACAATTAAATGAAGATCTTCTGAATGTCATTCCTGATAAAACATCTAAAGTAACCATGGTGCTTCTTACATGACAGCATTATTTACCAAAAAAGGGGGGAGTGAACAATGCACGTACACAATATTCAAAACTTCAAGAATATTATCACATGTGTTACTATGTGATTTCTTCCTAGGACAGCTGATTATGGGGAGCTATAAGATCAAAATCAAGGTACATCCTTTGTGTCACCTACAGTGTATGCCTCGTTGGAGAGTCTCACACAGAGGAGTACTTGGCAATGTAATTGGACCACTCTATTTCCAATCGGAATGACTGTTGCATTAGCTTGGCCTGGTGAATTGTGGACACAGCTCATTCAATTAAATGATTTCCACTCAATCATCACAAATGGAGTTTGATCAGAAGAAATCAGAAATACTATTTGTGTTTTGGAAGAATGGAGACAGGTGAATCCATGGGACATACTAGTTGGACAGCAGAGCTTACACCACTAGATCCCAGCAAGGTGGACGGCATCTTAGAAATAATATCTAAGATGTTCTGTAGCGTCTAAACACACACACACACACACACACACACACACACAAGAGAGACACACAGTCCTTACAGAATGGTCGGCAGCAGCAAAAAGAACAAAATTGCTTTTTTAAATAAATAAAAAAATTATGGAATTTGGAAAATGGGCAAATCATTTAAAATACTACATTTATGACAAAAGTCATAAATTATGCTAAAGTATATTTTATAATAAATAAATACTATTCAATAAAAACAGTCCTGTTGAGGGGACACCATATGATTCATTGGTCCTTAAAGGTTAATAGCTAGCTCATGAAGAGCTCTTCAATATTTGTTGATTAAAAATTACACTCAAACAGAAAAGAAATGAATCTATATTTAAGCAATGTATAGAACATTGATTGAGATATATTCAGGTGATATGATACCCCAAAATTTTTTATGTCTGCAAAGTTTAGTGTTACACACCTTTACTCTGCACTTGGGAGGCAGAGGAAGCAGATTTCTATAAGTCTGAGGTTAGCCTGGTCTAAGTAATGAGTTCCAGGACAGTCATAGCTATATAGTGAGACCATGTCTCAAAACAAACAAACAAACAAACAAACATTTCATATCTGTTTCAATCATATTTAAAGATTAAAATAAAGCATATTTCAAGAAAATGCTCAAATATAACCATAGTATACTTATGTGTGTATCCTTGTATTGACAAAAAGACACAGGCAACTAGGTTACAGAAAAGTGGTGTCCTCACATACTGTTAAAGCCTTCAAACCGTGCAGCATTCCTTACCATGTTTCAAGACTCCATGAGGAATGCTATTTCTGTAAAACAGAACAAGAAATAGCCATGAAGTAAAACAGGGATGTCTTTTGTCTTGGCAGGTGTATGAGTATATGGCCTAGTTCAGTGAAATGCAAATCAGCAATAACCAAAGCTTCATAAACAGTGATAATTTCACTGAAGTAGTTCTGAACATATTGTTGCTACCTAAATGGAAGTAATCATTATAGACTTTAAAAGAATGATCACAGAGTAAAAGGGGAGTTTATAAAGGTTTTAGTATAAAATTCAAAATACTGATATATATGTTAAAATATGTATGTACACACATACATATGTATGCATTTGTATATGAGTTCTGAGACACAGCACAATGCAGCCCTATCTGTCCTCAACCCACCATGTTGCTGAGGGTGGTTTGCCTATATTTCCTGACTGCCAAGATTTCAGACATGCACTGCCATACTTGACTCATAACACAGATTACTTTCAGTTTTAAATAGTTAGCTGTAAGAACAAACAGGTAACACACACATATACACTTACACATATATATTTAAATTGAATAATTCAGTTATATATATATATGTTAATTTTGTATAGACCCCATAAAGTAGGGACCACTATATTTGTCAAGCTCACAACCTCTGTTCTCCTACATAGAGTCACTTTGTCAACCCTGCAAAAAAAAAGTATTGCTTCACTGACTTCCATTTGATTTGAGCAAGACTGAACACCAGCAGACTTGACTTGTAGAAGTGTATGAAAGGTTTTTGTTTCTCAGTTTGCCCCTTGTTGTCTCTGATTCGATAATGTTTATGTGGCCTGATCAGAGGCTGCAACTCCTTTCAGGTGAGTTAACCCTAAAGCCTTAGTTTCCCAAGACTTCCAATTACCATGAAGTCTTGTTTGGGCCCTGGAAGTATGAGGGATTCTATTTGCATAAACACGGGGGCTTCATCATGTGTTGTTTCTGTGTCCAACCTTTGTAAACTGTAAGCATCACCTTTGGTAAGTCCTGTCCTTAATCACCTCATATTCATTCTGTCATTTGTTCTCTGATACCAAATAATACCTTTGCAAAAACACTGGTGCACAAAAAGCATTTAATAATTATAGTGGCCAGGTAAAACAAAACTATATTAAAATGATAGTAAAAGACAATTATATACATATAAATATTATTTAAAACATTCCTAGTAAAGTCAGAAAGAGGCTTTAACAATGCTTAGCCCCATTTCCTAAGTCAACAATGGCCTAGGAGATTTGGTGAGACCAATGAGAAAATGTAACAGTTCAGAAAAGCGGAGCTGGTGCCCGGCTACCACTGATGATATTAGAGATTAGCAAAAGCCATTGACATGTCTGCCCTAGCAACAGACAAAAATACATGACAGATGAATCTCTGCCTCCTCTCTTGTTTCCTAGAAAAGTCGGTAAAAGCAGCACATTATTTGTTCAGAATTACAGAGAAAAAGCAAAAGTAGAAAGTTCTTCTGAATGACTGGTATAAAAAATAGTTCTGAAGAAATGGACGCTTTGGTATACTTCTAAAGTAGGAAGAGAAAGTGTGCTCTTGGGCATAAAGGTTATTTTCATACTCTTGATATAATTATTACTAATTTAATTAACACTAAATATTTTAGTGTTTTGTTAGGAAAGCAACCACTTGTGATAATATTATTGTTATTATTGATGTCTGTGTTTTTAGGGAACATGGTAGATTACTCTTCACGTTCACAGTAACAAATGTTTCAAAATGAAGATAAGTTTTGCTGCAGAACAAAGTAAAAAGAGGACAGATTTTTTTGATATTACAGTTCCTAGACCAGTGGTTCTCAACTTGCAGGTTGCTACTTCTTTAGAGGGTGAATGTTGAATAACCCCTTCACATAGGTAACATAACAGAATATTGCTTATCAGATATTTACAGTTATGAAGTAGCAATAAAATAATTTTATGGTCGGGGAGGTGACCAAACAAGAGGAACTTAATGAATCACAGTATTATGAAGGCTGAGAACCGAATGTCTATAGACACTATAAGAAAGAATAACTTATTAGAAAATCAGAATAAGATAATCATGAGGAACTAGAGACATGGCTCAATGGGTAAGTGCACTTGCTGTGAAAGCATGAGGACCTAGGTTCAAATCCAAGCACCTCCATAAAAGCAGAATATAGATGTCTGTGCCTCTATGTAGTGTTAATGGGATGGAGACTGAAGACTCCTTTATGCTTGATGGTCATGAGCCTTGCTCCAGGTTCAGTGAGAGATCCTGTCTCAAGAAAAGAGGGCAAAGAGTGATGGAGCACAACACATCACCTCCACTAATTTCCATGAGCACACAGATGCATAGAACATGTCTATGTCACACAAACAGGAAGCACAAACATACACAAGGCATGTTAAAATATGTATGTAAATAAAACAAGGCAATCAAAATAAAATTTCAGTTTATTGGAGAATATGTCATGAAAGTCATTTTTCAGTTCAATACACGAAATGAAGATAGTAAAGGTGTATCAACAAATCTCCTACCTTCTACCATACACGCCTAGTACAACGAAACACATCTAGTCCCCAATACTGCATGCAAGCTCTCTCTAGCAATGGATATTCAACTTCAGAAGAACTTTCTGTTCATACACCATTTTCCTTCCAAGGAACTCAACGACTCTGAGGTATTAAAGAAAGGGTTTAGAAACATACACGGAAAACTGATATACTTGACTTAAACACTGATAACCCTGAGTAGCTGATCATAAAGGACTGCACAGCTATGTGTATAATTCCAAGGTTACAAGTACCCCTGTTATCGGGATTCCAACCCTAGAACCAATAAAAGAAAATAGACAATTAATATTCACATGACACATTTTTATAAACTGGTTAAAACAGGAAAAAAAGCAAGTGGAAAAAATAAGAGAATGTATACTATACATTGTCAATCTCAGATGACCATGTAAATATCTAAATATCATGGAAAAGATTGTCTGGACTCAGCAGTACTCAAGGAGGGTACTGATAAAATATACCACTACTAGAAAGTTTCACACCAGTTATTTCAATAAAAAAGCTAAACATGAAACCAAACAAAATCTCTATTGGTGAAAATATGAACTACCATGAGCTAGCCTCACACCAAGTGTGGGAATCCCCACAATTCAAAAGTGCACTTCCAAATATTTCCAGTTACTTTCAATTTCATAAAAAAAGCAACTATGTTTGACGATGTGAGTTTGACAGATTTATAGCAGTATTTACTACATTATAATATAAAAGATGTGATAGAAATTCCCTTCAGTAGTGTGATGGTTAATGTCCTGGTGGAAAAGAAGAACGATGGAAGACTTAAAAATAAACAGAAATTAACCAAGTGACAGGGAAATATGTCCACATGCTATTTTTAAGTGTTGGAAGCGAGACATAAAAACAATATCAGTTTGGTGATTGGGAGACTATAAGAAGGAGGGACCTCTATACATGCATGTTTATTCAAGAGAAATTATACATATAATTTTACTTTTTATAATGGCACATACTTAGGGGAAAATATAGAAGGATTCCTAGGTAGTCTTCATATTAGATTACCAGCTGCTTCTGGATGCTTCATGTGTTCCAGGAAGAGATAAGCGCTACAGGTGACTTTTTTTCCCGTGGCTGCAAGGGAATGAGGGTACCAAGGAAAAGCCCTTTATCACTGAACTACATCTGCAGCGCACTGTCATACAAACTGAACTGCATGATTATACTAAGTATTACATAGTGAATCAGGGACTGAAAATATTTTTGAAATATACATATAAAAGACTGGCAAGATTGCTCAGCGCTTAAATAGTTCTTGCCGCTCTTCCAAAGTACTCTATCTAGTTCAGTTACTAGCAACCACATCAGGCGTCCAGTTCAGGGTCTGTAACCTCCTCTCCCGAATTTCTTGGACACAGACAAAGTTGCATACATACACACATACAAATAAATGTAAACAACTCTTTAAAATATGTCTATATAAGCAGGGCAGTAGTGGCACACACCTTAAATTCCAGCACTCAGGAGGAAGAGGCAGGCAGAACTCTGTGCTTTTGAGACGAGCCTGATCTACAGAGTGAGATCCAGGACAGGCTCCAAAGCTACACAGAGAATCCCTGTCTTGGAAAATAAAACAAATGTACACATGAATTTTTGTGTAAAAATGTATGCAGAAATATTTAATAAAACGTAATAACAAGTGGATTTAGAAGGTTTTGGAAAGATTGCTTAACGGTTAATAACGCTAACTGTTCACTTAGAACACCCAGATTAAATTCTGAGCACCCATATAGAGGCTCACAACCATCTGTAATCCAGTTCCAGGGGATCTGTCACCTCTCATGACCTCATAGGACACTGGACACATAAAATCCCCAAATCAGTTGTTTCGACTCTCTGGTGAAATGATATAGAATTGGGATAGGACAGTACAAGGCACAAGAGCATGTCTTAATTCTTGGCCAAACACCTGAGCGTTTATCTGCAGTCTGTAGGGCACCACATGAGAGCAATGTACACACAGAATCCTAAAGAAGGCAGCCATATGCCCAGAATTGCTGGTGGCTTTGTCATCAGTCACATGTGGGTGATGTGAACCAAACCCTGGTCCGCCACAAGAGCAGCCAGTGTTTTTAAATACTGAGCCATCTCTCCAGTCCCTACTATCTCCTTTTCCTTTTTCTTTTTTTCTTTTTCTTTTTCTTTTTTTCCACCTACAGGTAGCTGTTCTATTTCTGGTGTGGGAGAATTGTCTGTATTCTGTCAATCATGTTTTAAATAAATGCTGACTGGCCAAGCAGGAAATATAGGTGGGAAAACCAGACAGGAAGTAGAAATGATGCA
>LOEQ01008050.1:9982-20009 GCA_001685075.1 Bramus lutescens
ATACCCCTTTAATTCCCAACTGGTGTGGGATTGTTTATGACTTATGCCTTCATTCTTACCTGTGGGTTATTATGAAGATGATTTCTTTCTAAACTGTACTGTCTAATGGACAATAATAGTGTTATTTTAAATAGTTTTGATGAGGGAAATATCACACAGCTAGAACACATGAGTTTCTATTGAGGAGCCATAGAGACTGTGGCTTAGGTTAATGATTAGGAAAAAAACAGCTGAGTCCTAGTAGCCCAGCTAACTTAAATTATTTTAACCATAATGTCAGGAGATGTGTTCACAGGTTTGGGAGTGCATAATAGCTGAAACAAAGCTTTGAAAATAACAAAGTTAGACTAAGATGTTTTCATCAAATAACTTCTCAGGGAAATACCCAAAAGATAATCTAAACTTTTATAAAGGCGCATAGATGAATGCAGAACTCATTAAGATCAGGGAATAAGAACAAAGCTGCCCAATTATCGTTAGCAGGCATGATTTTCTTGCCAGGTTTGGTTGATGAACAAAGGTGAAGATTAATTCCTTGGACCCATTTTGCCCTCATTCTCCTGATGTAAAGAAACCATTGATGAAGAAATGCATACCTTAAAGATTGAAAGTAGAGCTAAGCGAATCTTTTTCACATATAAAAGTTTAGGTTTGTGATTCCTTTATGATTCCGTATAAGATTAACTTTCAGATTGGTAATAAAGCAATTGGTTCTTTCTTTGTAACTGCAAAAAATGTAGCCTGCCAATAAAGGACTAACTGAGACGAATATTTTGCTTGTCCACATGGTTAATCTATAGCTAGTTGCTTGGTTATGAATATACGTGGGTTCTTGGCATAATATGTTTTCACCTGTACTTATGTAAAATGTTAATCATGTAACTAACATGGAAAACAAGCTGTTTTTCTTTTACTTTTGGTTTTGTATTCATTGTAATAATTTACTTGAAAAACAGAATATAACCACATTGTAATTCCTATATTGACTGAAAAAAATTTGTTGGGGTATATAAGCTGCAGGCAAAAAGTATATAGCAGAAAGAACTTCTGTATTCTTATATAAAAGAACATGGAAGAATATAGAATAAAGAGGGAAAACATAAAGAGAGAGTGTGATTGTCTTTTCCCCTAACTCCCTCAGATAGAAATGTCTAGTATGTGCCAACACTGTGGATTTCCCTTTGTGCTGCTAGAAGCTGGAACCCCAGACAGCAATAACTCCTGACTATGAGAGCTAACGGGTCTCCAAATAGTTTTGCCTGCTTTGGAACTCTTTTCCTTCTGTTGGGTCGCTGTCTCCAAATTCCAAATGTGAAAGTTTTTGCTTTACCTTATTAAATTTTATTTTGTCGTGTTTTGTTGTTATCTCTTAGCACCCTGCTTTTTTTCTAATGAGAGACAGAAAATGAGCTGATCATGAGGAGAGGGGAGGTGGGTAGGAACCTGGAAGACCAGAGGTAGGAAAACTATAATCATGGGTATAAAAACAGAATCTGTTTTCATTATAAAAGGAAATCAATCAAGTGTCTAAGCAACCTAATTTTCTTAAGTAATAACTGTTTGATTAGCAATGGGACCTTCTAGGGGTTGGGTCCTTCTAAACATAACTTTCCACACTGCTCCTTCATTATCCTGCAAAGTACATGTCCTTAACAAGGAGGTTGGAGCATGGGGATGAAGGCTCATATAAACAACAATGTAAACATTGTTTATATAAAAAGATAATTTTCAAATAATCAGTAGTTAATATAGACACACTTAGTACTATTTTTATGTGCTTGTTTGACCTTTTAACAGAGCAATTGCATTTGAAGTGTGGTTTGGATTGTTCATTCTTTTGTAGTTCTGACTGAAAGTATACCTAAGATGTGAACAGTTATAATAATTGACTCTATCACATTTATGTCTCTCTCTAACCTTTCCTGAGGGCATTCATATACGAACACACACAGACYCTCACACACACACAACACACACAAACACACACATACACACAAGCACACTCACACACAAACACACACATACACACAAACACACTCACACACAAACACACACTCAAACACACACAAACACACACTCACACACAAACACACACTCAAACACACACACAAACACACACTCACACACACACACCCCTCAAAAGACTTCCTGAACACATTTAACTAATGTTATATCTGTTATTTTATACAACATTCAGAGGCTATAACTTAAATGAATATTTCTTTTCATAACTTAGCCTAAATTTATCGTCTGTTCCCGCATTTACTTGAGAAATTTAATAGGAGTAACAGTTAATAAATTAGCTTAGGTGGAGAGTTTCAAAGTAAAATATGGTCTAAGTGAATTTCCTTTATAAGATCTGTCATGGAAATTTATTCTTGTCTGAAACTTAGGCGGCACTGCACAATCAGAGTGGCCAACAATGACAGGAGGCCAATGCCAGGTATTGGTGTGCGTGTAGTAGAAACTTAAAATGACCAGTCACCCGACAAACAAACGCTCCTTACGAAGTTAAGTTGATACATGCTCAATTGCTCATCAACTTTATTCTTAGAGATATTTCTCTTCATGCCCCTGTAAATACTGCCAGCAAGCTTCCCACTGCAGCTTTATGCAGGAAGTCTGGAAACGGGATGACTCAGATGTCTGAAAACTGTTGAATAGTTTGGGCTACATCTATAGGATGAATGCCGCTCTGCAATAAAAGAGAATGAGCTGATACATGCAGGAGTGTGGAGGAATCTTAAGGACCTCATACTAAACAGAAGATGCTCGGAATCCTCTTTGAATGCATCCGCATAAGATTTTAGGAAAAATAAGGCGTTAATGACAGAATGTGCCTCAGTAACTTTGTTGTAGGACAGAGAAGACCTCAAAAGAAATGCAGTGTGCTAGAATGCAGAAAATCCACATGGGGATCTTCACAGCAACATCAAACTCATCAAAATGTACCCATTAAATTTTGAATTTTGTGTATCAATTAATCTTCAATGAAAGTTATGAAAATGGAGGGATAAGTTATATACTACTGCTATAATATTAAAAAAGGGATAGATATAAAGTCCTTTATGGTAGTATTTGGTAAATGAGGTCATTATTTTTATTTCATACATATATATTCATATAAAATATACTTACATAATTTCCTCCCTTCTCTTTTCTCTTTTGTTTTGCCCTTCAACACACCCTCTCTTGCTTCTTCTTAAATTCACAACCTCATTTTCTTTGGTTGTGGTGATCACACACACATGCACACACACACACACACACACACACACATTCCTAACTGTGTAAATACAACCTACTCAGTGTATAAAATGTGACCTGTATGTACATATTTTAGTGCTGACCACTTGGTATTAGATAAAGGTAAGAGCACTTCTCTCACTCTCAACATTCCCTAGTTCTCTGTAGCCCTTTATTAAGAACTGAATGGTCATTATTTTAAATGATTTCATTTTAGCTAGTTTTATCACGTGGATTTTCATTCTGTGTAGGTTAATATCATTAATCTGGAATCATCCTAAACAGGTAGAAATACAACTGGAAGCATTTCCCAACGAAGACGTGAAGCACCTGGTAAGTCACATAGCCATGTGCTGGAGGTTGGAGGTGGTGGGACCTGTAGGTGTTTTCATTGGTCATTCACTGGGATGATGAGATAGTATTTTAATGTATTAATGTATATTTAATAAGTCTAGAATCTTGGGAGGAATGCCACTAGGACACATTGTATTATCTATCAATAAGAGTTATGATAGTTTTATAAGCTCTTATTTATGACCAGAGTCTCAGCACATATGAAACATTGTGGGACATGAGCTCAATCCAAAGATACTCTTCCAGATTTCTATCATGGACTTTTCTACACATTGGAAAAATAGAATTATGTTAAGACCGGGATGGCACATCTTCATGCATTTTTCTGTGGATGCTGAAAATTTTGGTTTTGACCATTGTTTAAGAAAGTATTGAGCTGTGGTCAATTATAGCGGATAATATGTTCTTTAAATTTCAACTTTATATTGGGCACCTACTGTTTGATTTTCTCCATTTTTCTTGTTTTTGTTACTTTTCCAGAGAAGCAGGCAAGGATAGATGATTTCTGGTTAGCAAATGTGATCCTGGCTTTAGTCATGTGAAACGTGGGTTGCCAAGACTCCCCTGGCACACTCTGCTGTGGACTTTTCTGGAACGAAGAAATGTTGCAGCTAAGTTGCTTATCCATCATTTAAGCTACAATAAGTGACCTGAATTAAAAACAGGACCCTGGGGGAGGCAGACGAGTTTACAGTCTGCTTTGCAATTGCCTGCCTTCTCTTGTCTTATTCTTTTGAGTCTCCTCATGAGTGCCCTATAAGAGCCTACAAACTAAGATCTGTGCTTCAATTACAGTTAATTTTGCTGAATAAGAGGTTTTCATTATTTACTGTCAATTTGATAATTTTATTCTTTATTTACTTTTAAGTAATAATAAATAATATTAGTAGTTTAAGTAATAATTAAAAATTTATATTTTCATTTGTAGCAATATGAAAAGCTCAAAGATATTATGATGAATTGAATACACTATGTACTACATAATGACCTCAATAGCTAAATTTAAGACCTGACATGTTACAGTTAACTCTTTGCCAGAAATGTGATTGCCACACTCAACTGATATTTCTGTCTTCAGCCTTCTGCATCTGTTTACTATCCAGAGAAGACTAGAGAATATACCTGACAGATGGTTCATGGATTCCTTTTAATTTTTTATTATATTCAAATATATTATTTCAGTGTCTAGTTTCTTTATATAGAATTTTAAATAACTTGCATTCAAAGTATATAGCTGAAGATTCTTTACTTTATATCTAAGTTTATCCTGTGTTCTCTGTACTCTCGTAATCTTAGAATTCTACTCTCAGAGAAAAATTATGCATTTAACGTCTAAATTTTTCCAACAGTTGACAGTCACATATTTGTGGTGTGCCTGTTATAGCCAGGTCAATTAAAATGACTCTAGATGCATAGTTTTGTTAAAGGAATTAGGGAACACTAGATATGACTAAAGATTGAAGAATCATTTTGAAAATATTTGAACTACATATCAACCAAGAAAAAATGTTTTTATTTCAAAATAATAACAATTGCATTTTCAATCCTTTCTTGTTACATCTTGTGATGAATTTTCTGCTATTTTACAGTTCCTAATTATCCTTTGCAACTTTTCCTTTAAAACGCAAGCTTGAAACTTTTCAGATTTCTCAGTGATGTCCCAGGAGTACCTCCGGCCCAAGCTGATATATCACATCATAAGTTGTGAGTTTTTAAAATAGGTGGATTTTTATAAAGAGACCTTAGATAACACCATTGCCCAACAACTACAGACAAAAGGTTTCCTTGAGAATGATTTTCTTTAAATTCATAGGCACCCAGAGAACACTTTAGCAAATACAAAATGTATTTCAGTCAAACATGTTTCTAAATTCTACTGACTTTTCTTCTCTCAAATATGAGCTGCAGATTTGTTCAGATATAAATAGGTGAAAAATTGAGTACATAATCCTTGCCAACTGAGGGAGTCTTGAGATTTCCTTCTTAAAGATATTTGCTCTATGTCATCTCAGCTTCTCTAAATGGAGTCAGATCTATAATAAGCCAAGTCTTGTGTCTGTGTGTTGGTATAAAGGAAAAAGATCAGTTACCACTAGTTGAACAGTTTTAAGCCAATATTTTAAATGTATGATAAGTCTTTGGAACTTACATTTTAAGATAGAATGTCAATAAAATATCAAACCATTTATGTGTCTTTCATAATATGAAAAATTGTTTTTAATAATTTTCATTTTATAGTTTCTTTTACTTTTATGATTAAATAAAGGAAAATGGTTAGGTTTCTATTATTACATCAACACTAGGTAACTCACATTAATAAAAAGAGTGTATCATTTCAAATATACCTTAATGTAAGTCTTTATTGATAACAATATTATGTTTAAGAATACTAATTTTTATGAATAGTGGGATTTTAAAGTATTTCTAAGTTAATGTGTTTAAGAAAAACATTAGTCAATATAAATCAAAGCCATGTTCTTTATATTACTTTTGTTCTTATAATTTTACATCGAGTCAAAAGTCAGTATATGTGATACAGATTAAAGAAACCTGGACACCATCCAGTTTATGTCAATGAACCACTGTGAATGAAAGTCCCGTCAGAGAGGAAATGAGGCACTAGCAGAGATTTTCAGCAGCTGAAATTGCTGTGTCAGTTACCACACATGTTTAGTTGGTTAAAGGATATCTGCACACCCAGCGCTTAATATGTGATACTTAAAATATGTATTTACAGGGTGGAGATGGCTCAGCAGTTAAGAGCGCTTGTTGCTCTTCAGAGGACTTGGTTCAATTCTCATCATTTGCATGCGGTCTCGCAAGCATCTGTAACTCCAGCTCTGTTGGATCTGACTCTAGCTTCTAACCTCTTCGGGTACCAAGCGGGTATGTGGTGCAAATACACACATGTAGGCAAAGCACTCACATAAATAACAATTGAAATGATAATAGATGTTTATATGACTTTTTTTTTTACTTTGAAAAGAGCTATTAATTATATTGAAGAAATTACAAATGATCATTTCATTGAGGACAGCTATAATTCAATTACTTTTGTTTCTATTTTGAACAGGCACACACGTGTCTGCTTATATATCCTTGAGTGCAGCACATGACTTTCGTGATGCCAAGCTCCTCAAGAAACAATAGCACCACACAATACAGAACACAAGATGCCATGAAAGGATAATCTATTGCCTACATCCGGTTGTCTTCATTCGGTTGCCTCTATATTTGCACACTAGCTGGTTTCTATTGATTGTCAGTTTGGCAGAATTAGAGTCGTCAGGGAGACTTGCCATGGGGCATGCCTGTGAGGGATTATCTTGATGTGGCTAATTAAAGTGGGGGACCATTTCAGGGTTATGCACTTCTGTAGTATCAAAACTTATCATCTAAAATTTCAAAGTCACATCAATGCATTCTAGTCTGTATGTGGTTGTTAAATATGAGTTTTGGTAGAGAGAAAAGGGTGGGGGACTTTCTGTTTCAGCATATTACATTTTCAAATCCTTTCTTTGCTTTTTGTAAAAAACGTGTTTTTCATCTTAGTTCAGTTTCCCAGTATGTAATTAGTGTAATTAATGTTTCAGGAAAATCTGCAACTATGAGTTTACATCTCATTATCTGAGAACCTTGAGGTGGTGCACAGTTCTTTTTAAACTTAGGCGCTTTTAGATTTTAATTTATCTAACATTCCTGGAAGAGTCTGAGTCAACATGCAGGCTTAAGTACATCATCTTATCCAGGAGTATGTGTCAATATTCACACTAAATGAGATGAGCAAAGGTTACACAGAGTTTCACATCGTTCCAGATAGAAGTTTGCTGCCAAATGAATCACCTGAAAGTTCTGGAATTCATCAAAACTTCTGTACTTTGCTCTTTCAGATTTGAAGAACGGAAAAACTTTATAGGTCTACAACCGTCCTCTGGAATAAAACATATATTTTCTTGAAACATGAATTGTAATGTTCAATTGTCTTATAAATATACGGAAAGTAGTACTTATTTAATAATTTCCCCATTGTTTGGCATACTCATTAGTCTTCCAATTTGAATCTGAAAGCTAGTCTCTATTGTCTACTACTGGATTGTCAGAGCATTGCAATTGCCGTGTTGCTTTTTACTCACCCTGGGAACCATGTGTTCACGAATTCTTCTAAGACAGTCTTGTGCCGATTCTTGATTTTTGCCCACTTTCAATATTTTGTTTCTCAATTTAAATACTATTCCTTTCAAGAGGTGTCCTTGAGAGAAAAAGATCCATTTCTTTCCAGAAAAAAAACACCCCTGAATACGGAGTAAGGGCAGTACTTCCAAATGTCAGTACTTCCAGCCTGAATGAAGCCTAGCAGGGACATGGGGACAAAACTCTTCCGTCAGCTCAAGGAGGTACACAGGCCTGCCAGATATGTGGGAAACAAATCTACACAACTTACAGATATCCCACTGATATCCCCAGGCTCCCAACTGCAACTTACAAGCAGATTGTACAAACAACTTCTCACAAAACAACTCAGCCCAGAGTGGTTCTGCTACTCCAGCTAGCTTCCAAATGTGAAACCTTCCTGTTCAGTATTGGCACAGGTGCTCATAGCACCATCTCCGCTACAGTCACAGCCACCACCTGCGTCTTCTCCACAACTCAGTCTGCAAACGACAATTATCCTGCCTCCCGGGCAGCAGCATGCAGCTGCTGTATCTGCAACACCACAGGGTAGTAAGAAACCTAATGAGACCTCACTTGAGTTCAGGGGCTTCTAAACAACTGCATGCCAGCTATAGAAACAGTTATAGCATTCTTCTGATGCCTGTAGTGTGTACCATGCAGATGATAACTACACCTCTAGCCTCTGCTTCTACAAGGGATTCTTATTTGCAGCTGAACAGATCACAGCAGTTTCTGTCAGGAGAGCACCTGTGCACAGCCAAGCAGCAATGGGTAGTAGTCTCCTACCAGTAACACATTTACTTCCAATTGCATCATATAGTTACAAATCCAGGTCGATAGAGTCCCAGAGAGGCAGCGATGCACGGCAGAGTTCAGACTCCCAGGCCTACTCGAGTAGTGTGTGTATTTATAGATGGAGTCTAGAGCATGGACCAGAAGGGAAACAGAGGATGAATCTCGAGTCAAGCAGAAGTGAGGATTGGGTTACAAAGGCATAAAGAAACCTTGAGTGAGGAGATGGGCTGAACAACTCCGCACTTCTAGTTGGCCTCCGCAAGCTGAGTGTAGTGACTCTTGGAGATCTCAGCAAGGGACAACAGTTATTTATATGCAAGGATTGAATGATGACATGGATCTGAATTATCTGGCAGACTTTTTAAATCAGTATGCTGTTATTAAGAGGAAAGTAAAGACGGCCAACCTAATGCTATAAACCATATTTTCCTGGCCAAAAAAACAGAAGAGCCCCAAAGTGATGACATTGTGTTCTGTGAGGACATTCTAATTGCATAGACTTCTATCAAGTTTCATGGGAAATACTCTCAAGGAACCAACTAAAATTCTTTTCGTTGGAAGAGTTTCTCTTAAAAACTCCTCTAGGTGGCGTGCTGCACTTTAGGACAGAGTGAGGTCACTAACTTTCTGTGAAGGGCAAGTTGTCCCAGAAGGTTCCAGAAGCCCCGTGGTCACTATGAAGGCTACAAGAGGAAAACGGCAAAGCCCTAAGAAACCAGGGGAACTTCTCTAGTGAAGGACACATGCAGGATCTGGAGCTTTAGTGGAGCCTGCGAGCAGGAGAAGGTGGACATGAAATTCTGGAAAAGACTACTAAAGGGGTATTCATTGTAAGAAACATGGAACCCCCAAGACTGCCACATTTATTATAACAGAGCATGCAAACTTTATGAATTCCATCTTTTAAAAAATTTGGATTGGTTCTGAGGCTCAGTATAAACAACCCAACGAAGCAGGAATATAAACTGTCAGATGAAGTGGAAGGGATGCTGCGTCATTTTCAGTTCTAACCCTCAAGGAAACCTGGCAACACTCATCTTCAGTGTAAATATCTCTCCAGTGTTCTGGATGTACCGGGAGGAGGTGAGCAGTGGCAGGGAGAAAGGCCACAGTTACCAAGAGCGCTATGGAAGCCATTGTCCCAGCATCCCAGATGGCCAGCTGGAACCCTCTACCTAGCCGGGAGCTAAATATGCAAGCATCACACTTCAGATCTGTGAAATGGAGTGCTGTGCTTCCCTCAGATTCATATTGTGACCCTCACCACGAAAATGGCAGAATATTAAGATTAGAAAACACAGACATTCCCACCAGCAATGAATGAGTGTTCCCCTTACTCCACATCCTCTCCAGCAAAAGCTATCTTTGGTATTTTTGATTTTAGCCATTCTAACAGGAGTAAGATGGTATCTCAGCGTTGTTTTGATTTGCATTTCCCTGATCGCTAGGGAGGTTGAGC
>LOEQ01008050.1:35020-46844 GCA_001685075.1 Bramus lutescens
GTGGACATATTTAGTGGACACATCTAGTGGACACATCTAGTGGACACATCTAGTGGACATATCTTGCAGGCATCTCCCTACTATAGTGGGCAGCGTTCGTATATGGGTATTTGGTGTCTTGATGGCTACTTTCTCCTCCAGTCATGGGTAGAGCACCTTCCAGCAAAATGAACACTAGTCATTAGGTGTGATGTTTCTACTTGAGAACCATATTGATTTCTCCACATTCTATAACACAAGTGTGTGGCGTCGAGAGAGAGTATTAATGTAAGGTTAGAAAGAATAATCAATAGTACTGGAAATCGTTTGAAATGTTTGTGCAGTTAATGTGATGTCTTTGGTTAATGACACAAAAAGATGTAACTCATATTGAATTTTGATGCTATTTTTTTCAATTTCATTTTCTACGGTCCATTGTTGGTATGCAGATAAGCAAAAGAAATTTTGTGTAATTTTTTTTGTATCGTGCAACACTTCTGAATGCCTGATAGTCTTCATGGTGTCTTTTAAGCACACCCACGCTTTTTGGTGGAATCTTTCATGTTTTCTACATATAAAGATGTTATCTGCTAACATGAGTGATTCTTATACTTGTTTCCAGTTTGGATTTTTAAAGTTGTTTTTCTTATTCTGTTGCTGTGGCAAGGTGATGTGGGAGGTGATGCATGCTGTGAATATGTTTTATTGCCATTGGTGATAAACAGATTAATAGAATTTGGTTAATTTAAGATATAAGAGTTAGCCAGAAATGCATTTAAGCTCTTTCCCAAACAGTATTGCAAATAATAATATAGTTTCTGTTATAGCAAATAATTTGAAAATTCTTTTCATATTCTAAAATACAAAACATACAAACCTATTTCTTCGAAATTTGAGACAAGTTATACTCTTTAAAAATTAATACTAACTTATTCTTTCTGGGGATAAAAAATACAGAAAACATTTATAAAAAATGCTAATAGAAACTTATTTTTTGCTTTTTATACAAGATTATTTTGCATGGTCTACATTCACTTGATATAGCTAAATAAAGAAAGCTCCCTAAGGTACTGGATAGCTGGCTTAGCAGTTAAGAGCATTTGTTCTTTTCTCTCTGAGAAGACCATGGTGTAAGGCCAGAATCCACAACAGATAACTCCGAAGTGCTGATAGATGCCAGAGGGATCAAATTCTCTGAACTTTGAGGGTACCTGTACTAATATGCACACACATACACACACACGTACACACATACATACACACATACACACATACACACACGTACACACATACATACACACATATACATACACACAAATACATGCACACTCATACATACACACATACATACATATACACATATACATACACACACATACATACACACACATACACACACACAAACACACACACAGAAACACACCCATACATAAATATAAATGAAATTTAAAGCAGTTTGGGAACGATGTCTCTAGGCTTCAGGCATATCCCCATAAAGCATCATACTTTCAAAGCTGTGTATCTTTATCAGATTTCGAATACACAGCACAATGCACTCAACACATACAAGTAAGCTGATGTTAAAGTAGAAATCAGTTGTACTTGGTGATTTGGAAAGAACATTTTATATTCTTTTTCTAAAAGTGATATGCATTTAGTTTTGAAAGTTTGGCTTTTCCAAAATGAGAAAGCTACAGGTAAGGTTAGGCAGTGACAAGTTTAAGTTGGAAGAAGATGGCTTGCAAAAAATACAAGTTCCCTATTATCAATCTGAATAATTTTAACTTTTCCTGTCACCTAATGTTGTATTTTAGTGAAGCTTTGGTCATGTCGGAGGAAGTGGGTGCCTGCCAGGTGTGTTGGACTTCACCAAAGTCATGCATGCTCATTTGGTAAGACTCTGCCTACGTGTACTCACCAGTGGATATATTTAGCTTCATATGTTAATTCTCTTCAGTCTCCCATCATACTTATCACAATTACATATTAATATTGCTAATTCCTCTACATACCATATGACTAAGGCTTTTCTTCTCATTCTAGTATATTTGGGCAAGTTGGGAAAATATAATACTAATTAA
This sequence comes from Bramus lutescens, assembly GCA_001685075.1. Taxonomy (NCBI): domain Eukaryota; kingdom Metazoa; phylum Chordata; class Mammalia; order Rodentia; family Cricetidae; genus Bramus; species Bramus lutescens. The sequence goes on from LOEQ01008050.1 coordinate 37,081, forward strand.
TAGAAATATTAATTGCATTGATACTTAAAGTAGATTAAATCACAAATCATTCAAGTTATTCAATGCAAAGAATACTAGTAATCTGATGTTTCTAGATAAAAACAAGCTTGATTAAGGATAAAGATGCTAATAAATGTTTTACTTGTAGATCAACTAAGCCTTCATCTTTAACGTACATCCTATGGATAGAATGGTTCATTTATCTAAAATCAAGTATCTTCCTCTCTTGTGAAAATGTAACTGAAAAATAAATGTTCAAGGTCGGTAATTAAATCAGCTAGGATGTCTTAACAAATGAACCATGAAAATTGTTGTATGGCATTCATTCGACTGGAAATACCATTGAAAATACATCCTCTCTCATGCTGTTAAATGCTCACTGCTCATTAAGGATGCCCAGGCTCGCTCTCGGCATCTGCAACCCTCTCTGTTTTGTATTATAGGTGGCTAAATAATGCCATTTTCCCTCATCTGGTCCTATGGGTGCCTTGCTTAAGTAGAAAGTCCATCTTTCTGATTCCAAAAGGGGAGATATCTATGCAAAGTTTCTCACTTTCTCTACAGTCAAAATATAAATAGAAAATTTACTAACACTAATTGCATCTATATTATTTTACAAAAATATTAATGCTAAAGTTTTAGCTCAGTTCAATGTTCCAACTATGTTAAGAGCTATTACTTTATATTTATTTATGGGTGAAAAGCAGAGAATTTCTATACATAAGGTCATGTATTTTCTTTCCGCAATATAAAATTATCTCAAGTAGAAAGTACATAAACAGTATCATTTAAAATGTTTACCCCAAAATAAATATAAGCTCGGAGTAAAACCTATAAAATACTGATGAAAGAAAAGATACACACACCACGCACAAACACACAAATGAACAACAAAAATGTAAAGGCAGTCTATGCTATTGGAAGACACCATATTTTTAATTTTTCCTATCCCAAACAATTTACATATTCAAAATAATCCTTACCAAAATACTACATGAAATTCTTTTCAGAAATAGCTACAAAAACCTAAAATTTGAATTGAACCATGCAAAACATGAAACATCCAGAGCACTATTGAGAAAAGAGTACAAAATAGCAAAGATTACATGGTCAGAACTCAAAACAGCCCATAGAACCATAGTCATCAAGACTGCATTGAAAGAAAAAAGAGAGAAAGTGTTGAATGTGGGTAATGAACATGAGATAGAAAAGAAGTTATAAAGCCAATTGTCTTTCTAGCTCCAATTCTGTCATGGATTTTTTGATGGGTAAGAGCATAAGATATATTCAATATTAAAAATATAAAATTTGTGCAGAGAAATCTGTCAGTTTTATGTACTCAGTGAAGTGTTAAATAACCAAAACTATCAAATCATCTCTGGATAATTTAATTTCCCACAGCCAAACTTTTCATTTCACCATGAATCTTTATAGTATGTAAACATTTTCCAAATTCCACTAGGCAAGTGCTCACACATTTAATTTCTCCTCAACATACCGAAAGGTCAGTGAAACACAATAATTCATCTCCCCCAGGTTTACATGTGCTATGCACATACAGCAGGTAAGGCAATCACTGGAGGTCTAACACTTCACTCAGTACGTAAAACTGACAGATTTCTCTGCATAAAGGACAAAGAATTGCTACGTGAATCAACTGAATCTATTATCCTGTACATCTGGTCACCTCCAGCCTGGCATTCTAACCACAAACACATAGAGTTGCCTCCAGGAAACTGGGTTTTCTCTTTGTATCATCTCTGTGTGGGAAATTCAAAGAGGCAAAGGAATCAGAGCAGCTAAACTCTTGCTCCAAAGAGAAGATGTATTCAGAGAAGTATATCACCAACGCGGAAAATTTAATAGAAATTTACTGTAAAAAGCCTAGAGCATTGATTATGAAGAAAAAGATATAAAATTTAATGTGAAGCTTCATTGTTTTGTTCATAACTGCATATAACTGTAAGTTCATTAAGTTTAATTTTCATGTGTGATATTTTGTTTACTTACAAGCATTTTTATAATAATGTTTATTTTAAGAAAACTGCATATCTCTGTAATAATAGACACATATTTAATGGGGCAGATCTAGAGCAGAGAAAAAATTTATCAAATCCTTGGCCGTATGATATACAGCACAAGTTAAGGAGACAGAAAATGCACCGGAAACACTGGAACACATAAACAGAAATAAAAGTCAACTCCTCTGTGAAGAGAAATAAGCTTGACCCAGAAAAGCAACTCTCACAAGCTCTGATTTATATATTGATCCAAATAAAAGCCAAATTCACGGGCGTGGAGAGTACGAGAGGCCAGAGAGATAACAAGTGAGATGGACTAAAGGAAAGCAGTAGTTAATGTGCATCCAGCCTGAGTGAGGTCTAGTACCACACAGGGCACAGACCCAGGGTACCTGTTAGGTAGCATGTATTTTAAAAACTACAGAAAATTATTTTGAATATTTCATCATAAATAAGTTTATAGAAATATAAATATGTTAGTTTTCTCTAACAGTATGTAGATATGAGTAAAAACATCACATGAAACTCCATTATACATATGCATTTTGTGTGTACATATCTATATCTATATATATATATATACTGTATTTCTTATAAGGTAAGATTATATTAATTCAAGGGAAACTGAGTAAGTGAAAAATTAATGTATTTTGCTCATCTTTTCATTGAATAGATTATTTGTAGATATTAATCAAAGCTAAGTTAAACAATTTACTAATATAAAATTCATTTAGGGGAGAAACCTGGAAGGTATGCATGCCTACACATTTGAATATACATATGGAATTTTTACAATTGATCTTAGCCAAAAGCCCGAGAAGCAATTACATGTATGGAATTCTTACGTGATGAATTCTATGTAACATCAAATATCTAAGTTATTGAGTTCTCTTTCTGATTTGAGTACAAAAACTCTATAGAACAAGAAAAAATACAATTACCTGCATACACACACACACACACACAGAACTTATTTAGAAGTAAAATAATATTATCTTGACTTAAGAATCACAGTATTCTCTCTGTATCTCTGTCTCTCCTCTCACTCTTCTCTATGTTTAAGTATATCATATCTATATAAGTATTTTAATGTATATGTAAAATGCACATTATATTACACTATACATAAATTCATTAAGTTGTATAGATTTTAAGTCTGCTTAATTCAGATGTGTGATATACTTGCTCATATGTAAGTACTTTCATAATAGTTTGTTTCAAGACTACATAGATTTTTTCTATATATATGTATAAATAGTGTATAGTTATATTTATATATATTCATGAACACTCAGATGTCAAATTATATGATATTGCATTGAACACTCAGATATTTAAGTTATATATGAATTACATTTTCTAGTTGGGATTTCTTCTTTATAATGTATGTAATGGTACCCCAAACCACTATGACAAACTTATTAAATAAAAATAATCAATGAAACTTTTTTCTCTTATTCATACAACAAAACTGAGGAAGATCGTTCCTTGAGTTTAAGGAAGTTCAATTTTTACTGTAGCTTGTAGTGGTTTTAATAAATAAGTCTTGCCTGAAGACCAGAGACAAAGCTAACCTCATTAGAGGTCAGGTAATGGCGACACACATCTTTAATTCCAGGATTTGGGAGACAGAGGAAGATCGATTTCTGTGAGTTCAAGGCCACCCTGGACTGCACAAGATCAATGCAGAAACAAATGCAAGGGGCGGTTGCCTCACCTTCAACCCCAGCACTAGAGGAAAAAGAAAATGAAACGAGAGAGAGGCTTAGTCTTTTTTAGTCTGTGGTTGTGCAGTCTTGGTAGAAGTAAATCTTCCCTAGTGGCTTGACTTCTATGTTTTTCTGGTTTTCCAGCTGGAATCCCAATTTGTTTCTGGGATTTTATTTATATGTGCTATAGAAGCTTATAATGATTAGTTATTATTTTCATGACAGAAAATAAAATGGCCAAGAAGAATCGCTGATGCAGAGGTACGAACTTCGTGTTAAAACTATGACAGACCTCTGGAGTATGCGTCCTCGGTGAATAAATGCGTTTCAACTCAAGGGACAAGCAAGAGTTAGGAAATGAACAACAACATCATGAAAACCAGAAAGAACCGCACAGACTACAGTGTGGAAAGAGTTTGTCTAATGATTTCGTAGAACAATTCAAAGAATATTAACAAATTCAGTTTGCACCTATGTTATTGTGGCCAGAAATCTAATTCTATTAATCAAATTTAATTTATCTATTTTATGCCTTTGTTATTACTTCAGAAAAAGGTTCCTTTTAAACTTAGCCAAGAGTCTCCTGGCTCTCAAAATGTCACCTCCTGTGTTTTGAATTTCTCTTTTGTGCCCATCAGAACATTTAACGTTTCAGCTTCTGCTGACATATCCAAATCCCTTTAAGTTTGGAGTTACAATCCTCAGTCTATTCAACACCTATTTCTAACCTAATCCCCAAGACTCCAGTCTCCTGGTTTTCCGTGGTTCCCTTCCTCCTTCCCATCCTCCTCCACCTACTTCTCCCCTTTTCCACTGTCACACTTGCTTCTCTTCCCTCTCTCTCTTTCTCTCTGAGTATGTTTTTAGATATGTTTGCATATTGGTTGGCAGAAAGTAATTTAACATCAAATCAAAATCTGTAACATTTATTGATCGTCTATGACTCAACCCTCAAATTTACTTGCATGATCGACTCTAGGGTTGGATTAAAATCACTGTAGTTCCTGTTTTTTGTCAATTTCCAATTGAGACAAATGACTCTTCTCTAAGTAACTTTCATTCACGTGGTCTCTGAGTTGATCCATGTTGGTGAGACTCAGTGCTTCTTTGAGGGGCAGGGCCAAGGGAATGCATGTAGATGACATCACACGCAACCTAGTTTTCCCAGAAGGAGTAATTAAGAAAGCAAGTGTTGTGATAATTATAATGATTACTTTCACTTCTCTTCAACTTATTTACAAATACAGAAGTTTTTATCGGTGAGACCCCATTTCTGGTTTAATAAACTCTGGTTAATAACTCTCAGAATTCATGGAAATGCAGCCCTTTAATCAGAGATTCACCATAAAAGGCAAAATTAGGAAGAATCAAAGGAAGGTGATTAAAGCATTAAGTTCCAAGGGGGTAGAGTAACGCTGAGCTTCTTGTTTCTTGGGTATTTTGTCCCAGCAATCATCACATGTCAAAATGTTCACAAACCTTGTCTTCTACTCAGATTCATTGTGCAACTGTCACCTGTTTCTGTCTACAATACTGATGATGCCATCGTTGGCATTTACCTACTCCTTCCCAGTGTCTTCCCTCAGCTTAGAATTAGAAAGACAGAACTTAAACTCCACCTTCCCAATCAAGTTCTGATTCTTGTTCGTGTGGACAGTCTCTTTGGATTTTGAAAGGATATTGCAACGAGTGACCTCAGACACACTATAAACAATCTCTTTCTGAGTAACAGTATAGACCAGTGATAAAAACCAGATATGATATATCCTATATCATGAAATATATAATGAATCAAAACGTTGCTCTTTTTGTTTTTCTGTGGATCTCAAAAACCCTCCTGTATTAATCTCCCAAATTAGGGGATTGCAGCTATGTGCTATTATCCTGTGATAATAAAAAGAAGCCTCTGCTACTTATAAATGACAATCAAACAAAGCAACAACAACAACCAACATGAACTTTCACCATGAGTCCTTTGTATGTGTTGACTGGAGATTCTCTGACTAAGACAAGATGTTAAAATAATTCAGAACATACTTTGTCATAGTTAATGGTTTTCAGTATTGCCACCCTTCTTAATGTTAGTTCACAGTGACCTTCTTTTAACTTAAAGCCAGGAAGAATTGTATATTGCAGGGCTTTGGTATGCCCTTTATGGCTTCTATCTATGAAGCTCTTTGGTTTAAAATATACAAGCAGTGTTATCAACTACTAGAGGCATCTGTTTTCCACTGTGCAATCTACCTTTAAATTGTATCATTTTAATCCTCTCAGAAAATGCTAGCACAAGTTGTAGGGCTTGTTTCCCAACATTTAAATGCCAGCTAAAATGAGTCTTTCTTCATTTATCTATTTTGGAACTGTGATAGTTTAAAAAACATGGCCCACAAAGAGAGTGGCACTATTAGGAGGTGTGGCTTTATTGGAGTAGTTGTGGCCTTGTTGCAGAATGTGTCACTGAAGATCTTCTTTGCTCAAGCTATGTCCACTGACGCAGTGCGCTTCCTGTTGCCTACAGATCAAGATGTTTAAATCTCAGCTCCTTATCCAGCACCATGTGTGCCTGTACACTGCCATTTCCCACCGTGATGATAATTGACTACACCTCCGAACTGTAATCCAATTAAATTAAACGTTTTCTTATTGGAGTTGCCATCATCGGGGTGTCCTTTCACAATAATAGAAACCCTAACTATGAAAAAACTTACTTAATCCCAACACTTGGGAGGCAAAGGCAGTTGGATCTCTATGAGTTCAAGTCCAGCCTGTTCTACAACAGCTAGTTCCAGGACAGGCTCCAAAACTACAGAAAAACCCTGTCAAGAAAGAAAGAAAGAAAAAGAAAGAAAAAGAAAGAAAGAAAGAAAGAAAGAAAGAAAGAAAGAAAGACCTTACTAAGCTTTGCTGAGTTTCTCATTAGGCTCCTATGTATTAAGCATTTTAGAGGTTAGATTTGAGCCATTTGTTATCTGAATTCTGAATTCAATATTCACATTACAAAGATTCAGCATTTGGTTTTCAAAAAATATTCTACTCTGCTATGCTAAATTACCAACCAGATAGAAATAAATGGCATCTCTTGCACTGTGACATGCATTTGTGTGGTTCCTTTGGGACTATCCATGGTACCGGTGGTTCACCTGTTTTGTTTCCTTTCATGGTGATAAATTGAATTTTAATATGTGAATAGACAAGAAAACACTCATCATTTGCTACATGGCTCACTGGTTCCCGCCTCCAGAAATTTATTTTATTTGAGAAGTGCTTCATTAAAGTGGAATCTTTTTCATGGAACAAAAAAGAATTCATTTCAATTGGAAAACATGGGAGAACTTTGTCTTGGGTTATGTATGAGATTTTTGCATTTGCTTTTGTTTTGTTTTGTTTTGTTTGGAGGTATGTATATATCCATTTTCTCCATTGGGGCTATTTTCTACACTGCTTTAGTTTTTGTTTGTAGTTTTGTGGAGGTTTATACTTTCTTTGTCTGCATATAAAAATAACTGGTTTTGTAAATTTTTTCTGATGTGTAGGTATTGTATCGCATAGCCATTTTGGTGTATATGCTTAAGAAAAATTTAAATATGCCAGTACTAAGTATATCTTTATATTTACCAATTGCTTTGCACATTAATCATGGCCTTTCTATTTTTCTCAGTAGCAGGTGGGCAGACTCACAGAATTGTCTGCATTTTCTCCAACACTGACCTCACTCTTCAGCTCAAGCATAGCAGTTTAGGTGGTACAGATATTCTAGCCTTTCGTATGAAGCTAATGAACAAATTACAGTCATCCCCTTTGTTCTGTGATAATTTCTTACAACACCAATAATGGCAACCTTGGTATCAGTTTCTAAGCTTCTCCTTCCATTTCAATGATCACAGTGAACTAGCACTTTGGTAAATCACCTATTTCATTTATTTATGACAATTCATAGAGGGGTTAAATCGCCCTTAATTTATAAGTAGGGTTTAAAGAGTGTACACGTAAATTACCATAGATGAATGTTTCGGTGGTTAATCCTCTGTTTGGTGGATAATGTACTCAATGAGGTCATATCAAAGAGGCCCTGACCTGATGCAGCTGGTGTGTTTATTAGAAGAGACACTTGGTGGGCAGCTACAGGAGAATGTCGTAAAGTTTGCAGCCATCCATCTGTCAGGAGGGAGACTCACACCCTGCTTGAAACTTCTTCTGTAATTAGGCCTCCCAGAATACTAAGCCAATTAACAACTTTGTGTCAGTCATCAGTCTAAACTATCTTGTGCATGTGAACTGAGCATTAAAGCTGTAATGTTGATCATCTAATATGTACGACGTAAAGAAAATATCCTATTCACCCTGTTCTGACATGAATGCTGCCAGCTTGTATATGAGTCTAGTTTCTATGCAAGAATCAGGTGACTATAAGTCACACTTGCATTCATTTGATATGTTTCACTCCTCTGGAAATAAGGAATAATCATACTTTTCCTGAATAACTTTAAAGATCTATACACTTAGGAATGTACATAGATGGATTTTTATTTATTAAAATTCCTTGAAAATCTCTTCTAAAAATTTTCTTGGAAATCTATTTCCCTTTACCAGGAAGAGCCATGTGTCCCCCCACCCTTAACCCCTACTTGTTACTTAGTCTTTCTGGATTTGTGAACTATACCATGGTTGTCTTTTACTTTACATTCAATAGCCACTAATATACACCATGTTTGTCTTTCTAAGTCTGGGTTGCCTCATGCAGGATGATTTTTTTTTCTAGTTCCATCAATTTTTCTGAAAATTTCATGGTGCCATTGTTTGAACAGCTAAGCAATACTCCTTTGCGTAAATGTACCACATTTTCCTTATCCATTATTCAGCTGAGGAATATCTAGGTACTTCCAGTTTTTGGCTATTAGGTATAAAACTGCTATGAACATAGTTGAGCAAGATTCCTTGTAGAATATTATTTTAAGAAGTGTTACATTTGTTTATGCTGTGGATAGTTTGTTTTAATGATACAAAGATGTGCTGCATTATCTTATGTTTTGTTTGATTAACTCTGTGAATCTGTGTTACTTTGCCTGTCTAAATCACCTGATTGGTCTAATAAGAGCTGAATTGCCAACAGAAAGTTTGGAGAATCAACAGATGAGACTGGCAGGCCAAGAGAATAAATAGAAGGAAAAAAAGAGATTGGAAGATGAGAGAGATCAAGGAGCAAGAGAACAAGCAGAGGAGGACACTGGGGCCAACCACCCAGTCACAGAACCAGCCATAGAGTAAAAGTGAACGTAAGATATGCAGAAGTAAGAAAAGGGAAAAAACCCAGAAGCAAAAGGCAGGTTATAGTTTTAGTTAAGGAAAACTGTTCTTGTGGGATGCTGAATAGTAGGTGACTTTTTTGTCTGCTTGTGAGATCCTTTTCCTTCTACTGGGTTGCCTCAGTCAGCTTTGGTGTGATGACAGTTTCATAATTTTACTGTAACTCATTTGGTTGATAATCTTGGAAGACCTGCTCTTGTCTGAGGGGAGGCACAGCTGGTGTGGATCTAGGGGAAAGGAAAGATGGGGGAACACACTGAGGCAAAGGGAATGAGGGGCAACTGTGCTTGGTATGTAATATAGAAAGCACAATAAAAATGCCATGGAATTGTCAGTGTTTATTCTGAAGTAGGATTAAACTGATATCAGCATATACATTAGTTTGTTCAAAAGATCATAAAGTTAATATACATAGGATTTTGTAACTCAAGAGCTTTTGGATAGAATTCAGTAGGTCCATTAAACTAGATGGAAATCAGTTCCTTTTAGTTTTACATAAAATCTAACACTGAACATTCATTTGCATTTTAAATGTGAGCAACAAATTTATGATAGTAGGAGTAATTTTGACATTTTCTATAAAAGTCACTGAGATTTCAAAATTTAAGGATTGTTTTCACTTCTATATATTTGTTTTAAAGCCTGTTTTTGTTTTGTTTTGTTTTCCTCTGCTGTAGGACAATGATTTTACCCTGTAAAAGTTTGTTTCTTGTACTTGTTTAATAAAATG
>LOEQ01008050.1:46995-77263 GCA_001685075.1 Bramus lutescens
ACAAGAATTATGGGCTAATATAAGATGTAAGAATTAATTAATAAGAAGCCTGAGAGAATAGGCCAACCAGTTTAGGATTAGTGTAGACCTCTGTGTGTTTCTTTGGGGCTGAAAAGCTGTGGGACCGGGTGGAACTGAAACCTTTGTCTGTCCTCTGTGCTCCTCACCCCCTCTTTTTTGCTGGTCTTAGACTTACTCCAGCCACCAAAACCACAGGCTTTCCACTCTGTGGTATATGAGGCCCTTCTATATATGGGTTGCTTTTATTGGTTAAGGAATAAAGCTGATTTCAGCAATGGCTTAACAAAGTAACACCAGGTAGGAAATTGTTGGATGAAGCCACTTTTTCGTTCATGGCTGCTCAGCCCCAAAATAATCACATAGAAACCATATTATTTTAAATACTGTTTGGCCAATAATTTGCATGCTTCTAGCTTGTTCTCCTAAACTATCCTAAACTAACCCATCTCCATTAATCTGTGCAACACCACGAGGTTGTAGACTACCAGCAAAGTTTTGGTGGGCTCCAGTGGAGGCATCTGTCCCCTGCTGTGGCAACATGGCTTCTTATTGACTCTGCCTTCTTTCTCACAGCATTTAGTTCAGTTTTCCTGCCTAGCACTATTCTTCCCTGTTTAAAGGCCCCAAACAGATTCTTTATTAACCAATGGTATTCAGATTCTTTATTAACCAATGGTATTTACAGAATACAGAGTGGAATCCTACATTAGGAAATCCAAACAGAGTCATAGAGGGAGAGTACACAGAGTCAGGAAGATACCATGTAGCCTCCAGAGGAGGCAGATGTGCCCTGAACTTTGCTGGTAAACCACAAGCCTTATGGTTTAATACAAAATAATAGAAATGGGTTAATTTAAGATATAACAGCTAGCTAGGAATATGCTAGAGTCAGCAGTCAAGCAGTGTTGCAAATAATAAAATTTCTGATTATTTCAGGTCTAGTCCAGCCGGGAACGAACGAGCAGCCTCCACCAGCAATGCTGATAGTTTCTTTTGGTTTGTGAACCCAGGGATTGGCAGTTGGATTCTAAGCAGGGTTAACCAGAGCAAACTACACTTCCTGTGTAAAACTAGGGCCTAGTTCAACCAGAGCATTCTGATGACAAATTCACCAGATTCACCAGCACTCAGCTCCCTAATGGTGTACCCACTGCATACATGAGAGTTGCTCTGAGTGAAAGCTTTGTGGCTTTTTTCCAGATTCCTTCCTCATGGGTTTAAGAAAACTGTGCAACAAAAAGAAGACAGTATTGTTGAAGAACAGGAAAGGCCTTTTCATAGTGTTTTATCTGCAAAACAGTTATCACTTGAGCAAACAGGAACCTCAGAAAGTGTGAGGCAGGACAAAAGAGAAGCAACTCATACCTTTAGAGGTAAGGCTAATGTAGAACACTTCTTCCACAGATTTATTACAATAGCCACAAATCCTTATTATTAAAAGCAATAAAATAAGGTTCCAAGCTTAATATTTCTTACATTTGTATTCTCAAATAAACTTAAATTTGCACCACACATCAGCTTTGACTCAGGTGTTATAGATGAATTATATATCAGCCACTTAAATAATTTTATATCTCTCCCATTTTCTTGCTTTAAGTACAACCACTCAGAACTGCCAATATGTATCATCTCTACATTCTATTTTTTTCTCACTTTGCTTAATTTTTGAATAGAGTCTTTGCTTAAATACAATAAATTCCTTCTAGAATTCATTTTGGCACAATGTCTGCAGTTATGCTTGAGTATTTACAGGTCTTTGGCTGCCTTTTTCCCTAGAAGAATGTAGGTTAAGAGCACTCTCATGCTATTACACTATGAATCATTTATGTATAGTTGTTATGTTTAGAAGGCACCTTGTTTGGATCTAAACTTCTTTCTTCCTTTAGGAGTCTTGAGCCGCTTCACTAATTTTGGTCATTAAGACTTGCAGGATCCATTAACTTTTGTTTTGTAACCAACCACCTCAAAGTCTCGTTGGCACATCCCATTAAACAATCATTTTTCATGTCTCTGTTTAATAACTGTCAGACTGCTGAATGCGGCTGAGCTAAGCTGGGCAGTTCTGAAATTTTACTGGAAATGTTTCAAACCCAAGTGCCAATTCAAGTCAGCAGATTTTAGGGATGAGTTGAGGTAGCTCCATATCACTTGTCTCATCATGGCCCTGGATCATGCCACTGCTCCAGGTAGATTTGCTTAAGGTGGTAAAGCCAGTGTAATAGAGGCTGAATGGCATCTCACAAACCTTTCTGAGGCTTTTAGTCAGATCCATGAGCACCATTCTTCTGGCAAGTGTGGTGGTTTGGATAAGAATGCCCCTATAAGCTCACATATTTGAATGTCTGGTCATCAGGGAGTACTGCTGTTTGACAGGGATTAGGAGGTGAGGCCTTTCTGAAGGAAGTAGTCACTGGGGGTGTGTTGTAAGAGGCTGCTAATGTGTTCCCAGCTGCTTTTCACTTGTTGGTTTCCCAGCCACCCAGACTCCCGAAATAACCACATAGAAACTGTACTACTTAAATCACTGCTTGGCCAATTACTTATGCATATTGCTAGCTAGCTCTTACAGCTAGAATTAACCTATCTCCATTATTTTATATTTTACTATGAGGTTTGTGGCATACTGGCAAGGTTTCAGCATGTCTGTTTCTGGCAGTTTCGTGGCTTCTGCTCGACTCCACCCTCTTAACCCATTTTTATTAATCTGTGTATTGTCACGTGGCAGTGGCTTACCCTGTAAAGTTCCACTGTCCTGTTTCTGCTGGGGCTAAATAACTCCTCCTTCATTCGACCTCCTTCCTTTTCCCAATATTTAGTTTAATTTTCTCTGCCTACCTCTATTCGTTTCCCTTATCATAGGCTAAGACAGTTTCTTTATTAAGCAATGGTATTCACAGCATACAGAGGGGAATCCCATATCAGGAATGGGCATTGGAAGTTTCAGAAGCCTATGTTCGACCCAGTGACACTCTCTTTCTGTTGACTGAGGACTGAAGGTAGAACTCTCAGCTCCTTCTCCAGCACCTGCATACTGCCATGCTTCCTACCATGATGATAATGGACTAAACCTCTGAAACAGTAAGCAAGCCCCAGTTAAACAATTTCTTTTATAACAGTGCCATGGTCATGGTGTATCTTCACAGCAACAGAACACTGACTATGATAGCAAGTATATTGTGTATGATTTATACAACATCACAGGGAAATACATTTATTAATTTTTTAAAATATACAACAGCATAGCAAAAATATGAATACTGTAATTAGGGCAATATTGAAATCTACAATAGTGGAATAAGCAGCCTTAAGAAATCTAGATTTTATCTGCCTCATAAGGGGACTTAAATGTATGTAGTCTACCTATGATATTATATTTTTTCTTCATGGATACCATTAAATTTACAAGTTGTAAGAAAATACATGCTGAAGGTAGACACTTGCTCTCCAAAGGGAACTGGGAAAAAGAATGACTCCTCTATCTTAATTATTTTGAGGAAGATATTTTTTTCTGTTATAGACCACCAAGATACTTTCAAAGGACTCAGATTTCAAAGAGGCAGAGAAATGGTGCACTACCACAATCCTTCAGAAGCAAATATTCTAAATAAATAAATGCTCTTTGCTCAGTGTCGTGCAGCAATTTCCCCAGAGATCAAAGTCTCCCATTTTGCAACAATTAATAAAAATAAGGCCATGAATTTTAAAGAGAGCAAAGAGAAACATACAGGAGGGAGGAAAGAGAGTAGGAAAAATGTAATTATAAATTTAAAAAAAGGAAAAATAAAAACCTTACTGATGTGGGATACCCTTCTGTGTATATGTTGCTTTTATTGGTTAATGAATAAAACCACTTTGGCCTACGGCAGGGCAGAATATAGCCAGGCTGGAAGAGATATATAGAGAAAGTAGGCAGAGTCAAAGATATGCCATGCAACTGCCAAAGGAGAAAGACGCCCACCAGATTATTACTGGTAGGCTGCAATCCTGTGGTGCTACATACACTAATAGAAATGGCTTAATTTAAGATGTAAATGGTAGCTACAAATATGCATAAACTATTGGCCAAGCAGTATTGTAATTAATATAGCTTCTGTGTGGTTTATTTGGGTCTGGGCAGCCATGAACAAACTTTCAGTCTTCACGTGCACCTTCCATTTTCGAGGGAAGCTTATTAAGGTAGAAGATAAGTAAATGGATAAATCTCTAAGAAGATGAAACATTTTGCCCAACAGTGAAGCTAGTCAAGCTTGGTAAACAACTCAATAGCTACAGGAAGTCACTGAAGCTGTTCACATTCACTAGACAAGCCTCTGTCCTCAACAAAACAACTCTGAGACACTCTAAGGCTAACTGGCAGTAAGTAGCAGAGATAAGAGATCTGCCTAGAAGACTCTCAGACCAACAGAGATATTTGTAAAGAATACTTCCTAATTGGGGGTAGAATTGCTGTTGAGACGGTGGTGCTGATCTAATGGGAGCTCAGCAAGGCCAGCTGGACTGGGACTGATGGAGCATGTGATCAATCCAGACTCTCCGAATGTGGCTGACAATGAGGGCTGACTTGAGAAGCCAAGGACAATGCCACTGAGATTTGATTCTACTGCATGTACTGGCTTTGGGGGAGCCTAGTGTGTTTGGATGCTCACCTTCCTAGACCTGGATGGAGGGGGGAGGACCTTGTACTTACCACAGGGCAAGGAACCCTGCTTTCTCTTAGGACTGGAGAGGGAAGGGGAGGGGTGTGGGGGAGGGAAATGGGAGGAGGGGAGGAGGTGGAAATTTTTAATAAATAATAAAAAGAATACTTCCTAAGCTATTGAGCTTCTTCCAAGGTGATTACTATATTATAGGTTTAGAGCTTTTGTGAAGTGTCACCCACAATGCAATGGGATTTAATGATACAGCTGTCTTTTAGTAAATCTGTTCCTCTAATACTTCACTCCTGTAAGTAATCATAAGAAAATTCAGTTCAGCAAGTTGGCCCTTAGTGCTATCTCTACTTTGGTCTCCTGTCATTTTCCTATGTGGCATGAGAGGGTTTGTTTTGTTTCCATAAGAGTAGTGTTGTACAAAACCCAGAGCCTGCATTCAGTAAGAAAACTATGAATCTGCACATTCCATTTGGCTGTATTTTAATATTTGTTCTTTCTCACTATTCTCATCTTCATTTTCTTTGGCTCAGTTTCCTCTCTCCCCTTTCCCTTTGTTATGATTAATTAGAGAGCCTTTTAGGGTTTAAAGGAAAATGATTTTCTTCTATTTAAAATGATGAATGGAAATTGTAAACAAGTGTGCAGTAAGTGCTTTTCTTTGTTATCATTTACTTAGGCAACATAATTATGGGATAACCTGAGAGGACGATGCATGCTTCTGGCTCTAAGAGGTTGATTTCAGAGAAACTGAATGAGACTAGACCTAACTTATAAAGCAGCAGGCATGCAAATATTTCAAACTTAGAGCTGACATTTTTCAGTATAAGTAGGGAAATCTGGAAGCATGAAAGATGTTGTGAGGGCAGTAACAAACAGGTTCTCATCCTGAAAATATTGCAGGTGCTGGACATTAAAGGTTAAAGTCAGAGAAGAGTGTTTTACTCTCAGGTCATTTTAAGACTCATTTAAAATCTGGTAAGGTGATACTAAAGCATACTTCATAATCTAAACAACAATGTGTATCTGTTTTGAATTCTGGTCTCTGGGCAAGCCTTATTTATTAAAATACAAATGAAATATCACTATATTACCCCTATTCTCTAAAATAAAAAGATTATAACTAATATGAGAAAAACTATATACAATAAGTACAATAACTATATATGATATATACAGACAAAAAATACATCAATGTCTAGTCCATTTGTATTTGAGAAATTCATAGAAAATATTCCATATCTTTCCTTTCTTGAAGAGTCCAAACATTTGCACCTAATTTACTTTCTATCCTAACTTGCCTTCTGTTTCAGGTAAACAAGAAAAAATATAGCTATCTAGTCTTCAGCTCCCTCAGAGAATCAAGAAGGAAATAAGAAAGCCTAGCTGAAGACCAGAATGCAAACCATCCACACTAGTCAGTCGTACAGGTCAGACTGCAGTGGCACACACACACACACACCTTTCATCCAAGCAGCCAAACTAGTTACCCGTAGAAACCGGGCAGTGGCGCAGACCTTTAAGCCCAGCACTTAGGGAGGAACACAAAGCAGGATGACACAGGAACTTGCTCTCTTTTAGTCTGAAGATTTTATAGAGGTTAGGAACTCTCTAGTGTCTTGTCTGCTTTGCTTTTCTGATCTTCAGAACCCCAATATCTGTCCCTGGGTTTTTAATATTGGTGCTACAGTGTATCAATGGATTAATACTTTGATGACATCATAGTTTTCGTAGTTCAATCACATCCTGTTTAAGTGTGTTGCTGTGACAAGCACCACAACCCAAAACAGCTAAACGGAGGGAACAATTTATTTAAGTTTACAGATTGCAGTCCGTTATTAAGGGAAGCCAAAGCAGAGGCTTAATACAGAAAGTAGATTGCTTTCAGGTGCACATGGTCTGGGATTGCATAAGGTGACGTCTAAATTGCTCTGAACCATGATATTTAACAGAACAACAAAAAACTAACTGTAATACTTTTAAAGTCCCAGCAGTTGGAAACCAAGCCTTTAGTATAGAAAACCTTCTGTTGGACAATTCAGATTCAAACCAATATGGGCATAAAATGTGTGATTCTTTTCTGTCAGAAGTAATTATGAACATCTGTTATTTGAAATGTATTAGTATATTTGATTTGATAAGAGCATACTTTTCCTGTTATATAATTAATCTATAGTCTTATTCAAATACAAATAGTATACAAATTATAATTGTGCACATATATAATTCAGTCTAGGAAGGCTAAAGGAGGGTACTGAATTTCAGTAAGCCTGCAATACACGGTAAAACATCTCTAGAAAAGATTAGATCAACCATTTGTATTGGATTATCATAAACAGAGGAAACAGGAAATTGTATCTGTTAAAGATATCTACATGTGGGGGCTGGAGAGATGGCTCAGAGGTTAAGAGCATTGCCTGCTCTTCTAAAGGTCCTGAGTTCAGTTCCCAGCAACTACATGGTGGCTCACAACCATCTGCAATGAGGTTTGCTGCCCTCTTCTGGCCAGCAGGCATACACATGGACAGAATATTATATACACAATAAATAAATAAATATTAAAAAAAGATATCTACATGTATCTGTATAACAGCGATTGAAGAACAACAGGAGCCATTAATTTGATGGAGATAGATGAAAGAAATATGGGAGAGTTTAGACAGAGTAAAGAGAAGGGAGAAATAGTAATCTTAAATAACAAAAAAATCATTTAAAAATTGCATGCCATGCAGGCTTGAAGAGATGAATCAGTAGTTAAGAATAGTTATTGCTCTTGCAGAAAACCTGGGTTTGGTTTCCAGCACATACTTAGTGAATCAAAACCATTTAACTTCAGTTCCAGGAATCCACAACTACTTAGACCAATTGGCACTATGTACATGTGTGATGCACATACACTTATGCAGGCAAAACACTTACACATATAAAATAAAAAATAGATATATTCTTTACATGTGATATTTATAGAGTTTTATATAATTTAACTTTAGATGTCCATTTACTTATTTGAGTTAATTCCTTTATGAAAATAAAGAGAACTTGTGAGTCATAGGAAATGAACATAAATACTGAGAACCAGTCAACAACACTAACACTATATCAATAATTATAAATAACAGACAAAAGTTACTTAATATGCAAGAAGATGGTAGAATCTTACTTTTATACTTGAAGGTGTGCATTCTCGAAAGTGGTATCTGTGGGTAAAATATAACTTAAATGGCATGAAATTTTATGATTGGCGTTTGATCACCTGTGAAAGCCTTTTCTTTGTGGCTACTGGAGAGATTTATCATTTAAGTAGATGCAGAGCACACACAGAAGAGAACTAAGGTAGGCAATTTCTCCCTTCAAGTAGATATATTTAAGTGCTTTAACTTGAAGTTGCTTCTCCTTAAAGTAAAGAATGTATGTGAAAGATTGCAAATGCATAGGTATCAGTAAATATGAAATGTAGTTGGAAAAAAGAAATCTAAATGACGATTTCTTTGTAGGAAGTTTAGAAATCATAGCTTTGAAGCAATAGAACTCCAACTTGCAGTCAGAATTAATGTTGACCCATCTCTAAGTATATACCTTAAAGATATATTGAGTATTCTAGGGATTCAAAATAACAGTCCAACTGAAGCCATAGATCAACTTAATGAGTAAATTAACAATTGAAACTCATATACTCTTTGTAGGAAAATATTTTTGTTTTAACTTTCTAGAATAATATTTTACTTTAGTATATAAATATATTAATACATATTTTATACTACTGAAATGAACAGTTTATATTGGAAAAGCCATTTCTATAAATTTTCAATTGATAATGTCAATTTTTCTTAAAAAATGTTTAATACTGAGTCATAAAATAATTATTGTTGAAGTAAATATGCAAATATTTGTTTCACAAACTTATTAATATTGTCATTTGGGGGAGCATGAAGGTCTTCATGCATAGTAGTAAGTTAACAATAATTTTAAGATTCTACCATGGCCTAGGAAGGTGCTTCAGAGGGTGAAGTACTTATCGGGCAAGCTTCATGCTCTGAGTTCAGATCCATGTAAAAAGATAGATGGAGTAGCATTAGTCCATAATCCAATCAGGCTGCAATTGGGAGATAGGGGGCAGAGAAATGGGAAATCACAGGGAGCTCATGAGCCCACTAGCCTTGTATACCCATCAGTGAAGAGACTGTGTCTCAAAGAAGATGGAAGGCAAAACATAACAGGTAAGCATGTCCTCTGACTTCTGCATGTGGACATCTGTACACACAGACACACACACACACACATAGTACATACGCATCAATCGTGCATGAAATGAAATGTTATCACATGTTTTGCATACCAACATTAGAAAAACTAAGTATAAAACATTCTGCATAAATAATTTACAGACAATGGTTGCTACAACTACAGAAATTAATTTTGAGTTACTTTATCAAAGTTAATGAGAAAGATTCTGAAATGTTGGAAGAAGAAACTTGTAAAGAGATTTATAAGAAATATTTTACTAGCTTTGTGATTTCTCATGACATACATTTAATTCTTTTTATATTTTAGCTATCAAATTACGGCTCTTTATCTTATTTCCTAAGTAATTGTTTGCATGATATTTCATCTCACAAATATGGCATTTCTAGAAATGATTGTGATTTCTTACTGGTGAAAAAATTGTTATGATTTCACTAATTGGTCAGATTGTTTCTCAGTGTATTGTTATTAAGAATGTAAGAACTAAAACTCTGTGATATTTATAAGTCTACAAATTTAACATGATTCACTAGTAGTCTATGCTTCCTGGAAATAAAGGTACAAGCAACACATTTCTAAAAATGTCATTGGAATCAAACAGAATGTTGTAGTTCTCCTAGATTTCAACTACTCAAGTCCACTTACTTCTCAAAGATCATTTTGACAAACTCATCACACTGAGTGTCACAGTGATGAAATATTCCACAGATTTGAACTGTTTTCAAACAAGCCATCTATTGGAAGGGCTCACTTAAATCAGAGTCATGAAATTGTATACATATCTTGTGCTTGATCCTCCTTTTCCAAGAAGCCATTCTCTACAGAACAAAGCTATAAGCTAACCTTCCATTGACCAGTGGTTTCTCAGGAATCTTTTTGCACTGACAGGACTGGACACAATTTTACTCTATATTATTGAGATTACTATTGTTTAATCTTTTTGAGATTATGTAAATAAAAAGAACATTAGCAACACTGTTTAGTGACCCTCAGTAGCTTGCCATATGGTTCACATGCATATGAAGACAATTAAGGGTAAAAAGAACTGATTTTCCTACATAACACAATTACACAGTGTGAAAATATTCAGAGGGTGTTTATAAACTTGGTAGAGGCTGAAACATAAGCTATTCTAAGACATAAGGGATT
This sequence comes from Bramus lutescens, assembly GCA_001685075.1. Lineage (NCBI taxonomy): Eukaryota > Metazoa > Chordata > Mammalia > Rodentia > Cricetidae > Bramus > Bramus lutescens. Next base: position 57,057 of record LOEQ01008050.1, read on the forward strand.
TTCCATTTCTTTTTGGAGATCTAATTAGGCTGTCGTTTTTTTAAAAATAAGATCTAGATGATTTTTTATGAATTTGAATACCATTAAAATCTCCAGCTTCTAAGTCAAGGTAAAATTTTCAACACTTTGGAAGACATGATATGAGATTAATCAAATACAAACCTAGACCTAGAATTAAGTAAGCACATGATGTCACAAGGCTATGGCAGCTCCTTGTAAATTTAAATATTTATTTATAAATGTGCAAAAGATATTTTCAGAGGAAATAATTGCATAAGGGTGACAATATAATTCAAGCAAAGAAAATTATAGGGTACTTCTTTTTGGAAATCAAGTTTTTAAAAATTATACAATACGATATACTTCAAGATAATAATGTAAATAATCAATATACAGTGCATTGAAATACCACATGTTCAACTCTGGACCAAGTATCCAGACAAAGAGATATGTAGTGTCCATATTTTGTAAGACCATCATATACTCCATCCCTGTAACTATCTACTCTATCTTCATGGAATCCAGAAGTCAGTCATGACTCAACAGTTGCTACCAAACCTGATGAATCTGAGTTCGATTCCCAGAAACCTGCATAGTAGAAGAAAAGATCCAACTCCTGAAAGTTGCCCCCTTGACTGCAGTGGTGCACCCATAGCATCCATGGATGGACACACACGCACAGGTACACATATAAAAATGATCAAAGATGCTTGATGCTTTCATTGGCAGTGTACTAAAGTTATAACTTACAGTTTAAAATCACTGCAATTCTTTGTCAATTATACATAACACAGTCTTCTCAAACCATAAACACATATGTTTTCCTGAACGATTAATGAAGTAAAATAATTGCTTAGAACAATGAGGAGGGACATTCGTCTCTTCTGAGGAAATGCAATGTTTTCATGAGAAACCTAGATGGTAAGAACAAGTCTGAGCTGAAAGGCTAGCAGACAGACATTTTAAACGAAAAGAACAGGACTGGAAGGATAAGGACAACCTGGAACTCACAAGTTTGAGTGAAAGAAGCCAGGTGGTAAACGATTATGAGTCATATGATTTCCATAAAGACCAAAGAAGATAGAAATGAATCTTCATTAGCAGACATGAGGAGAGTCCTGAACTGGGGCTCTTGCAGGAGGGTACAGGGAAAGGTATTCTGTAATTCTTTGGTATTATGTGTGCGAGGCTCCATGCTGGGGATCCTTTAAGGTTTTAACTTCTCAGCATGTGGAAAAGTTGTGAAAGTGACAAGACTCGTGCATCATTATATGAGCACCATATCTGCGCATGTTCTACATCCAAACTGTACTTCTAAGTTTCAGTTGTATTCTTAAAACCAAATAGATGTCCTTATTTCAGACACCTTGAAATAGTTCACTTTTTTCTGTAATGTCCAAATTCTGACAGAAAACTATAAATCACTGACTATAAATGTATACAGCATTTTTTTCAAAATGTGAGACTTTTTAAATATTCAACTCTTATCTACTGAAGCTAAAGCTCATACTGAACCCCATGTCTAAGTATTGCCGAAACACTGTGGCCAAGCTAAGGAAGGAGACAGTTTCTAGGTGATTGCCTAATAGGTAGCATATACGGAATAAATGCTATGGATCAAGAAGCGACTCGTTTCCCAGGCAGGATCACAACAGTGCAATATGACTTTGGCCATACTCTTCATGGTGGTATGCAAGTTAAACATGGTTTCCTAACCTTTGGAGCCTTCATTTCATATTTTCACAACACTGTCAAATATGAATAACTAAAATCACGGAAAATGATTGTAAATATGTGTATGGTGATCACTCAAGTCCTTCTTTAGGACTGAATACTTGCCTTTTGGCGATTAAATAGCCTTCAATGTTACAATGTTACAATGAATTACATTTTTATAACATATTTAAATGTCTCTTGGTATGATTATCTATTCATGAAAAGAAAACCTCTACAAAAATTTTTCTAAAATTAAATAATGATGGATCATTATTCTTGAAAAAAATACCTTCATTGAAGTTCGAAGCTCCAACACTAAGAATGCGATTTACTGTCAGGTAACCATGGCTTGAGATAGCACAGTGGGAGTTAGAAAAACAGCATTAAGATGGAAGAAACTACCCAGGATAATGAAGAATATGTCATTTAGCACACACATTGTGAGATTTACAGCACTTCATTTAATGTTTAACATTTAACTGGGTGCTGGGGCTGGGTAATACCAATTTTATATAAACAAAACTGATTTTAAAATTATTTAACTTGCTCAAGTTGACAAAAACAAAGAGTGGCAGAAATGTTTCTATGACAAAATATAAAGCATTTACATGACTTTAGGATCCAAACGAGCCTAAACAGAGCAAGATACCCTGCACAAAAGTAGATTTACACTCATGTCTCATTTTATTTTTTAAAGCTTTTCTATCTATGTATCTATCTATCTGTTTACCTACCTACTTATCTATTTATTTATAATTTTTAAGACAGGGTTTATTTGTGTAGCCCTAACTGTCCAGGAATGTACTCTGTCGACCAAACTGCTCTCAACCAAGAGATCTGCCTTATGCTGCCTCCCAATTTCTGGAATTAAAGGTGTGCACCACCATACAAAGCTTACGGTCTGCTTTAATAGACCAAGAGAGACCAAAAATCAACTCTAATATACACAATAAATGTAAAATGATATTCTTACTTTGTTATTTAGGAAGATGTCTAAACATTGGGACTATAATTTGTCTTCACCCCATCTTATGGAAACAACCCTAATTTATAAACATGCAAATGACTGCTCTCTAAGCCATGATTTAACACTGCGTGAAATAGTGAATCTGTGTCTATGGAGTGCTACCAATAGGACCATCATAACTCTCTAGATAAGCTCACCACATACACCTGAGATTTAGGAAATTATGGGGCATTGCTGCTTGGAAAATGTCCAGGCACTAAAATATTATAGTATATAATGGAACTGAGTGAGTGGTTCTAATCAATATGCTGAATGTGGTGACTGACATCTCATAGATTTCTTTATACCCTAAGCTGCAATGTCCCCCATGTTGCAAGGAAAGCTTTCTGCTCCTATGTATGCCTTACATTGTATTTCCCTGTTTGCTTGTACTAGCTGAACATATGTATTTTTCATTTATAAAAATAAATTTTGACATTGGGTATATTCAATTTTTAGGGAAGGTGAGGCAGAGTATCATAAATTGAATAGCACAAAACAATATAAAATTATCGTTTTGTAGTTCTAGAGACTGGATGTTTGAAAAACTAACGTCAACCAAGGCAAAGGGATTCATTTCATGCCTCTTCTAGTTTCTTTATGCTTGCTGTCAGTTATGATTGTCTCTTGGATTTCAATGTGTAACTACAACCCCTGTCATCATTAATTCTTGCTCTCACCATGTGTATCTGTTTTCATATAGCCATCTTCTTTTTGGATGCTAATCAATCACATTCTATTAGGAGCTCATTTAAATGCCATCTGAAGCTGTTTTACCCAATCCCATCTGTAATGAAGCTATTTACAAATAAGTTCATATTTTGATATAAGTGGAACTGTGTGTGTAAGATCTTTCTTGCAGAAATAATGTGCGGACCATAATGAAAGGTCAGGTCTCTGCTCAGATGGAGTCAGATTTAAAAATTTGATCACTGGTGTTAATACAGTTATAATTAGAGGTAGGAAATTATTTATACCACTTTATTTTTAATTGATGATAAGGAAATACTAACGGATTTGAACAAAATTGCACATGTGTTTACAAAAGGTGCTCATGAAATCCATGCTAACCTGTTTAAATATGTATGTGTGTCCTGCTTCATTTTATTTTTCCTACGGTTCAGTGAAATTAAAACCATGACAAGATCTTGGATGCAAGAAACTTCCTTGTGTAGGTGCCAAGTGGGATAACTGGGCCATTTGGGAGATCTATTTTTAGTTATTTATAGATCCTCTGTATTGATTTCCAAAGCGGCTGCACCAGTTTGCACCAAGAACAGCAGTGAATGAGGATTGTTCTTGGACTACAGCGTTGGCAGCATTTGTTACCATTGCTTTTGTTATCTTAAGACATTCTGACTTAGGGGACATCGTATCTCAAAGTTATTTTAATTCAGCTTTTCCTATTTTCTAAAATAGATGGACACTTTTTTAGGTATTTCATGGCCATGTTACTTTTTACCTTCTGCCAGTTGTATAGCTGGCAACGATTTTCTCCCATTCTGTGGATTTCTTCTTCATTTAATTGATTATTTTCTTATCTGTACAGAAACTTTTAATTTTTATGTTAATTGTTTACCTTCATTCCTGGGCAGGTGGAGTCCCTTTCACAAAATTCATTCCTATACTTATGTTGTAGGTACTGCAAGTGTTCTTATTTATTTATTTTTGACAGTTTTAGCATTTCAGGTTTCAAATTGAAGTCCTTGCTTGATTTGAGCTAATTTTTGTACAAGGTGATAGATACAGGGCTGAATTTCATTTTTTTTTCATCTAGACATCCAGTTTTCTCAGAACAATGTGGGAAGATGTTATATTTTATCCAGTATATGCATTTTGCCCTTTTGTCAAATATCTTATGTTTGAAGTCACAAGTACTCATTCGACTTTTATTTCATTGACTTGGTCCGCATGTCTGTTTCTGTGACATCTCTTTATTGTTTTGACACGATGACTCTATAATATGTCTCGATATCTGGATTTGCATAATGGAATTTTGTGAAAAAAAAAACATTTGTGACTAGAATAGTCCTTTTAGATTCAATAAACTTCAAATGTGCTAGATCAATATTTTTGCCTATGAATTACCTTCTGTTACTTTCCCTCTAAAGATGGATGAAATCAGCCCTCTGTGATGATGACCCTGACAACAGAGAACATGGAGACTGACTGTGTCAGGATTCCTAATTCTAGTCCATAAGATACAAGTTGAGTGTGGTGAATTTGGATAGCTGGTGGCTGAGACCAATTTGTATCTGGGAGTACAGTAAAGCAAATGGATAAAGAAAAGGCATAAATATCCATGACATTCCTGTGTAAAATCACAGGAAGAAATAGCTGGGAAAACACAAAAGCAAAAATTTCCAGGAAGCGTTATTTCTATTTCATGATAATACTTTGGCATAACTTAGCCTGACTGGGGGATGATTGATGTCTATGGATAGTTAAGGCTCTTAGTGGTAGACTCTGTCTCACAGAAAACGAGTAGTTTGCCTGTGAATACTTTTGCACATACATAAAAATGAAGCTTGTAAGTGGAGACGCTGAATCTATGTGACACATGCTTGACAAATGCCAAAATAGATAATCGTATGTTTTTTCTTACTAGGCTAATCTTAATCTAAACATTGAAACTGGGAGAGTGATGGGTATGTGGTTCGCTGTCTTTTACTTGTTATTAAAGCTAGTAGTCATAACGTAATATATGTTATGTAGACCATAATGAGGACATTCATGTAAGCTCTAAATAATAATGATGCAGAGAAAAGACAGTCAAAGTGATTATTTCCATGACATATCGAATGAGTGGGACTTTATTAATATTGTCAAGAAGTATGGCGCTGCTTTTGGACATCTGGGTAACTATCTCTTAATTTTGACATACATATCATAAAATTTTTAACTCAATTTACTCTCCCATTCTTTCTTCCTCTGCATATTTATCATTGTGTGGCACTGGCCTGTGGAGATTTCTGTTAATGAGTAAATCCATTCAACAATCTGTTTCTGAGAAGAGACATGAAACAGTAGGAAATTCCACAAATCCTATTAAAACTGTGTCTCTAAAAAAATTGTGGAAAAATATCACATTATTTGACTTTCAATTTTATTTCAAGCTTTATTTAATTAATGTAATGATTATCCTTCTTAGGCATTTCAAAGACAGTAGGGTTGTATGCATCTAAATAACTTTCCTGATTGGGTGGGGTCAGAGTAGACAAGGGTTTTGACTGATCTTTGCTAAAACTGGCCACTTTCTATTTTGATTTATTCTCTCCTCTCTCTCTCTCTCTCTCTCTCTCTCTCTCTCTCTCTTTTCATTGGTGAATGAGGATATGGGTGCTTGGAAAAGTCCGGAGGCAGCCATAGGTGTTGGTTCTTATCTTTGCCTTTTCACTTTGATTCAGATGAAGTCCCTTGGCTGTTCTTTCCGTGACCACATGAAGCAAGGTGGCTATCAGGCTGCAAGGGATTCTCCAGTCTCTGCCCCCATCCCCTCTTAGAAATGTTGGATTTATAAGTATCAGGCTTTTGTGTAGCTCCTGGAGATTTAAATTCAGGTCCTCAAACTTGTGTGGATAGAACTTTTACCAGCCAGTTCATCAACCTCAATACTTGTATAATATTAAATAAAAGGTTATTTCAATCTCAGAACCTTATGTCTGAACTTTTTATTGATACAGTGTGGCTCCTGGTTGTCTACTTTTCTCACATACACATCAACACTGATGCCAGATTATTTTTTGTTTACCCTCTGAATGAAGCTTAGTGCATATAATGTTCAGATTTTCTTTATTATTCATATTTTTCATAGCCTTTTGATTGAGCTGAAGCACAGGGGGATTTTGATCAAATGAGCCAGAGAATATTCATTCATCAAGAGTTCCTCATATCACTGACCACATATGGTTTCTATAGATGTCTCTGACATTCTCAGAGTTTCTTCTGGTTGACATTGATGGGAAAATTATTTGCCTTTTTTCTCTAAAACTAAATTTGCCCTAGAAAACCAATGAGGAATTGTAAAACAATACTTTAAAAATTTGGCTTCATCCTGTTATTATAGATTTTACCAATATCATTTTCAGTGGCACACTGTATTTCATTTTCATTGCTAAAGCATCAACCAGAGCTTTGAATAGTTGCACACATAGAACCAGGAAAATCATAAGAAAAAATTCCAATTTTGTTACAGGAAACTATAAAAAATATTTTTTGTCTGTATATGTTGTGTTAATCCTCATGTCTCTCAGGAATAACAATGTTGGGTAGGTTTTCAAATCAAGCTAGAGTTTTAATTTATAATAATTTTACTGGAATTTTAATTTATAATACTTTCCTTCAAGGATATATTTTTAAACTAGGTAACTGTCTTATTTTATTTTCATTATCACACATTAATGTGTAAAATAAGGAATTTCACTGAAATTTTCGGTCAACAGATAGAATGTTCTTTGATCATAAACACTTCCTTGCGTTATCTGGAGAAACAGGACATAAAGTCTACATATCCCCAAGTAGGCACTTTTTACAGAGCGAAATAAGCATTCCGAACCCTTGAGGCCAGCTTCCTGAACCAGGGGTTTATTCCAGTGAGCATGAGTAACCAAAAGGCAGCTGCTCTCAGGAAAAGCCCATCCCAGCAGGGGTGGTGACTCAGGAAAGTGGCATCCATGGAGCTCCTGCAGGCAGCTCCCGCAGTGCGCAGGTCGGACCTTTCCTTTCCACAGTCAGGGGTCACTGCTAGCCTAGCCTTCTGGAGCGACCTGTGTAATTTCCGCGCTTCCTGTGGTTGTAAGTTTCATTTATGGCCTGAATCTCACGAACCAGCCTGCTTCCTCCAGGAGGGCATGTTTATCTTCAAAAGAAACTGCAGTCGCAGTACGACTTGCTACTCAGGCTCTCTCATTGCCCTCCTTCCTGAACCCTTTCTCTCCAGGTCCTGAATATTCATTTCTTTTTCTTTTCTTTTTATTTATTTATCTTTTACTTGCACGCGTTCTTTACCTGGACCGCACAAGTACATGGAATGTAAACCAAAACAGGATGCTGGTCTTTGTTGAACTGGCTGTTCCACTTAGCATGATGATCTTCAGTTGTGTTCACTTTCCTAATAGCAAAATAATTTTGTGTTACTTGCAGTTGAAAAATAAAACCCTTCTATGTTTTACTATATTTATCTATGATCAATTTATATTAGACTAATTTCATGACTGGATTTTGGGAATTACACTGTAATTAGCATGGGTGTGCAGTGGTTTCTCTATTGAACTGACTTCATTATTTTAGCTATATACCCAAAAGTGTTATGGCTGTCATATGAAAGATTTTCCTGGCAATTTTTTGAGCAAGCTTCATACTGGCTAACACACTGTCCTCTAACATTAAATAAAGTCCTGTTTTTTTCTTATTGCCTGATGGCCGCTTCCTATTGTTTCTCTATCATTTTAATTTTAATATATCTTCTTAATTTTTTTATTTTATCAAAATGAATATCTTTAAATTTCCAAGTATTATGTCATTTATTGTCTATTTTTCTATGTATTTATATCCATCTATTTATTTATCTACCATCTATTTTTCTGTCATCTGTCTATCTATAAATAGACAACTTAACACATCAGAAGAACACTTCTTTTATAGTTAGTCCTGTTATTATGATATCCAGAGAATTTCTTTGTTTATAGTAGTTTCAAGTTTTCATGTGCTATAATTTTAGCTACAGTTGAAGGTCCAAAATTAAAATATAATCAAATGATTATTTGATTTTCATTTCTCTTCAATTTATTTTGTTTTATCTTAATTTTTAATCAATAAACTGTCCTAAAACATTCAAAACACATAAATCATATTCCCCCATGTACAGATGGTGTCTCAATTTTTTTGAGAATTTGCAATTCCTTCAATTTTGTGAGATTTGTCATTTAACCTGCTTGAGTTGAGGGCAGTCCACTTGTTACAACTGGGTATACATGGACCTTATAAGGCACATTAGTCTCCGAAGCAGTCTTACTGTTTGCAGCCAAAGGGGATTTTCCTTCTATCCCCTACACGGCATAAAACTTTTACTAAATATTTGGGCATTTCATACAATTCGCCCTGATCACACTGACTTCCTATTCCTCCCAGGTCTACACTCAAACTCTTTGCTCCCCACCCCAAGAGAAAATAACTAAGTCCGATTTGTGTTGCCCATATACTCATGGGAGCCTGGTCAAACTCCCGTTGGCCAGCTCCCCTCCCGCTCCCACCAGAAACCTTCTAATAAGGAAATCGACACTTTATTACCTTTATCACAATTTTTAAAGACTCTCTCCAGCAGCTTCATACCTGATTGCTTTTTTTGTGGGGTGCGGATTAGTACATCACCCATCAATGTTTCCCTTTCTCGGTTATGAGTCTGTAGTTATTGGTAATTAACACTGTACAAGACACCTCCCTGCCCAGAGCAGCTGTAGACAGCAGTGCAGATCATGACATTAACGTGATTTCGGGTAATAAAACAGAAGTCTTTAAGAAGACTTAATCTAGACTATACCGTCTTCGTCTTATTGATGCTCAGAGTCAATGTGAACATTGTGCATTGACTGGACCAACTCCAGCTCCAGGTTGCCCTAACCCACCATTCCCTCAATGCTGTCTGCCCTGCTAGATCACTGGACACAACCGGCGTGGTTGAGAGCCAAGGGCATTGTCTTTGCGGGTGCTCGCCTCCCACACAGCAGGTGGGTCTGGCCAGTAGCCAAACAGTAGCAGCGCCTTCTGAGCTGGCGTCAACCAGACAAGGCAGGCCCAAGGACAAGCTGCTTTGTCTTCCAAAGCTGCACGTGTGATTCTAGTTCTGTTTTCCTACACTGTGCGCGTGGCTCCACACCACCGGCTTCTCTTCCTCCAGAAGAATCTTGCCGAGCACATGGTTTCAGAAATGTTTAGTTTTCACCTGAATCACACACACTTTGAAGGATCTGGGGAAAACACATGCGCACTCACGTGTGTGTGTGTGTGTGTGTGTGTGTGTGTGTAAATTTAAGTGCGGGTGTATTTTCAATTTCCTCTACTGATCATGAAATATCGTTTCTATGTGTATTTGTGTGTTAATATGATTTTTTTGGACCTAGTGAATTCAAAGTACAAGAGTCAGACTTTGTCAAGTTCCTAGCAAACGCTTCTGCAATGTTTCAGACACACACTAGGTGTCTCCAGTTTCTTATCCAGATTCAGGAAAGAGCAATTAATCATACATGGACTTTGATGACAGATGATGAGATAAGAAAAATACACAAGAGTTATTTAAATTATATCTTATTATATCTACAGCTGACAAAAGAAATCATTTAGATTTTATAAATTATAACTTGATTCTCAGGAATAAATTATTTCAAACAAATAAGACTTAATTTGGAACTCAACAACCAATCATTCAACCCTAGTTTTCTGAATACAGTCAAATGTTTATTTAGAAAAAGGTCATTGTTGCTAAATAATAAGTCTATACATGATCTGACAAATGATTATGGGATATTATCGCATTCATACTTAAAATATTTTAAAGCTTGCTCTTATGATTGATACTTGGATATTTTTATTCTACTTACATTGTGATAATTATAATGGTCAATTTTATAAATATATGAAAAATTAGATTTATGTTAATGAGTCATGGCTCCTGAGAAGCTACCATACAGGCAAAAGAAAAGGGGGAAATCAGATAATTCTGTAGAGAAGCTAAGGCTTTTTTAACTCTAATAGAGTATAAGTACTAATGATTGTAAAGTTGGTTCATGAGAAAAAAATCTTAAAGGGAAGTAAGGATTTTACTTAGTATAAATGTCCTATTATAAAGGTGTTTATGGGCTGTTGTTATTCTTTCGAATGTAATACAGTTCTTACAATCTAAAGTTCCATGCGTCTTCATCACCAGAGTTACCACATGTAATTTACGGCATGATATTACTGGTTCAAAATGGAAGTTACTAGTGCATGGTGTATAACCCAACTTTGGGCATGATTTCTCTTTCAAAATTTAGAATGCTGTTAAATGTTTCTTTTGGATAAGATCATAGTTGGTATTGAGTATGCAACACCACCTTCCCAGACAGAGGATCTAAACCGCAGATTTCTGTGTGAAGAGATAACTTTAGATTGTTTCTGTTTCTTTTATCTGAAGTAAACATGATTAAAAAGATGAAAGAGAGAAGTAAAAATTGTTCAAAGAGTTTCAAAAGTCAATAGTGACAACAAATTTACTGAATATATGTAGGAGCTGTATCTAATTTCTGCCTTCTTAAGAATTGCTTTTCTTTTTAAAGTGGGACTTGTTGATCTAAGAAGCAAATATTTGGGGATTATTTTTAAAGTAGATCAGAAGACATAATTCACTTAATAAACCTTTGATGGGAAAATATTATTATCTTCTAGTTTACATATCTCGCTATTTAATGCACAGGTTTGTTTTTCCAGTTTTTCTAAGAGTGTTTTGTTACCAAAGAATGCTTGTAATAAAAAGCATTTCAAAGATTTAGGCAAATATATTAATAATCAATGTAAATTTACTTTTTTATTTATTTCATATACCAATCACAGTTCTTTTGTCCTTCCTCTCCTCACTTTTACCCCCAGCCTTTCTCCCAAACCCACCCCTGATTCACTCCACAGAACGAGTGAGTCCTCCCATGAGGAGTCAACAAAGTATACCACGCTCAGTTGAGGCAGTACCAAAACCCTCCCTTTGTCGAGACTGAACAAGACATCCCAATATTGGGAATGAACTGCAAAGTAAGTTTGTGCACCAGGGATAAATCCTGGTCCCACTGCTAGGGATTCCAAACACAGACCTAGCCACACAACTATCACCCGTATTCATAGGGCCTAGTTGAGTCCCATGCAGGTTCCCCAGCTGTCACTCCAGAGTCTATAAGCTTCCACTGGGTTTGGTTAGCTGACTTTGTGGGTTCCCCATTCATGCTTTTAACACCCCTTCTTCGTATAATTCATACTCCTTCTCATCAATCGGACTCGAGGAGCTCAGCCTGGTGCTTGGGTGTGGATCTGTGCATCTGCTTCCATCAGTTACTGGATGAAGGTTTTATTAGGAGAGTAAAGAATATTATAACCTGTTCATCTAATGAACTTGACTTTCAGAATATTTCACTGCGTGTGATCCATTAATGTAATATTTCATTTATATCAGCACTATCCCTCATGTTTTTAGCCTCACACATTTGTATACATTGATCACATATATGCACACTGGTTCACTCAGCTTTTGTAGCAAGTGATACACTATCCTGCCATACATAGCCTGGGACTTCTGTATCAACGTATGATATCAATTTCCAAAGCTATCCCATGTGTCTTGCATTTTTGAAGGGTTTTTCCTGAGCAGCCAGCTCAGAAAGAGTCATAGAATTGATGAAGAAAATTTCTATTCCAGGAGGTTGCCCTGTATCAGTGACTTGTGGATGTGAGAGAACAAATATGTCTGACCTTCCGTCCTGAACATGGACAGGTTGTGGCATGGTCACCAAGTGGAAAGCTAGTGTTGAACTCAGTCACTCTTATCTCCTGTGACACAGCACTTCCTGTTCCACCATTGCTGGGCTCCCTCCCTTACTTCCTCCCTTGTCCTTCTCTTCTTTCCATCTTACTAATTTTCCTTTAACAAAGTAATTTGAAACAAACCTCAAGAGGGAGTTCTAACAGCATAATGAGTCCAATTAGTGTTGATCAGTTTTTGACTCTGGCCTAACAATAATACTAATTGTGTAGAGTTATAGGAGGGATGGTTTCATGGGTTCTTAGTATTGTTAGACAGGGTTAATGGGGGAAGATATAATCAAAAATACATGTGTACATGTATGAAATTGTCCAGCTTTTTTCAAAAAGGAAATAACATTATTGTGTACAAAATGGGGGTGGTTCTGTTGGAGCCATCCTTAACTTTACTGAGTCATGGAGATGAAAAAATATGCAGGTTACCGCGGTTACTTTTAAGTGAGGCAAACTTTATTTTTGTCTTTTAGGTAGTTTAGTATTTCTAAATATTGTATTGCTCTTGGAGGAGCAGTACCCTGTATCTTCCCTGTTCATGTTAATTTATGGCTCTCTGTAATATAAAACATAGTATGTGGGCAAAAGAAACATGCTATATACAATAATTATAACATATTACATGTCAGTAAGTAAAAATTTCTTAAATTTTATGAAACAGTATTATGTATTTGTAGCAGATATGATTCATCTTCCCCCAGAATGAAAGCTTAAAGAATCAGCCAGTTAGTTCACTCTTTTTAGCCTGATTAGAAAAACATATTTAATTATACTAGATACACAATAAAATTGTGAATTTATTTAGGTAATAAAAAGATATATATGTAAAACAATGTAAATGATATGATATATTAAAATACTTTTGAGATAATGCATATATTATTCTTCACCTCAAAGAAGCCTTAGAAATGCATTCTATGTTATATCAAACACTGTGCCTTAAAATAATTACTAGATAACAGTTTTTCTGCTATTTATCAGACAAGAAAAAGATGAGTGGATAAAAGTGATGATGAATAAAAATCAATAATTTTGACTAGAACTCTTGAAAGCTTGTTTTTAGTTCATGGCCCACACACATAGCTTATCTAAAACATAGATTTCTGTTTTAACTTACAAATATTTCAGGTCACAAACAATAAGAGTCACAAGGTGACAAGAAAGAAAATACTTTTCTGAGACAGATAAGTGTATTTCTGTTTTAGACATTATTAAATGCTTAATATTATAAGCCATTTTTAGATGTAAAAAGCAATCATGACTTAAAGTGCTTAATTGTCATCAAATAGTGACAATTGCCTTTTGTTCAACCCATGTTACTGCCAATGGTATTGATGATGGTTATTGATAACACATGTATTAAATTGAACTCTGTGAAAATATCATTTTTATGAGCTAAAAATGACAGGATATTGGCAACTAAAAATGCTCTTTCTAACAGGCATCTTAGAAAGTATAACTAACAAAGGTCCCTATTTGCTGTCAAAGTTTGCATTTCTGTAGAATCTGATTGGGAGACACAATTTTTATGTCTATTTAACCAAATGAACGAACAAACTGCGATCACTCTATTTCAAGTCCGCATTGCCGAAGCTGAACCACAGTAAGGATAGGAGCAGTCACTGTGGTCGTATTTAATCCGATGCTTTTCCACCAGTGAGTGATTTTGTACCTGCCCACGCGCCTAAGTGCCTGCGGAGTGTTAAAAGAGCTAACACCAAACACAAACACGGTGCTTAACTTATTGCTATACTCATCTTTTGAGAAGACCTGAAATCGGAACATTTGGTCTTGTATTTCAGGCAACCATTAGGTGGCAACTTGCTCCCTGGAATGGACTACCCAGCCTAGGCTACAGCTCTACCCCATTACTGACATAATTAACAGACTGTCTTTCCTTAATTAAATGAAAATCGCTTTGAGGCCTTTTTGGCTATAATCTCAACTAACTTCATAGTTTCAACTTATTTATTTTAATTGCTTTAGGATACTTTATTAAATGATTTAATTCAGCAGGAAACTTGTCCTTGAGGGAACATACTGTGCATGATTAACTGACTTCTCTGACTTTACATGGCTAAATTCGAAGTGGATTTTTTTTTTTGTATCTAATGTAATCTATATGAAGCATACCCAACAACTCAGAAGGGCTACAAGAAAAAGGAAATGAAAATTCTTTTTAAAATTCCCCTAGGGAGAAATCTGTTGCCAGCTTAATTACCATTTTTTTCTAACAGTCTTAAAGTGACCCACAAAATCAGACAATCTTTACTGCAATGTTTCTAGTCAGCTGTGTATTTATTCAGAGTCTAGCATCAGGCAGAATTAGTTTTGGAAGAGAATTTAAAGGTCATGGACTCCAAACAGATAAGAAAACATTCTGTGTGTTCAGTGATTAATTAAACAATATTCAGTTAAGAGTGGATACGATGTGTGAGTGTTGTCTCAAGGGATGGATGGGCAGGAGAGGGATGGGAAACAAAATGTCCAACTTCAGTTTGTAGAAACTCAGGAGTCAGGAGGCAAGATTGATTTATTTAATTTTTTCCCAGAAGAAAGTATATTCAGTTTTTAGATGTGTTGAATCTAAACCAGAAATGCCTGGGAGGCAATTCCAAATCGAGGGTCGAAGTTTAGACTAGATATGTTAGAGCTAGAGACGAGGGCTTTAGGTTCAGGTCAGAGGGGTGATTGTTAAGCGCTGGGTTTTCTGAGACCCTTGGTGCTGGTTAGGGTTGAAGAGCAAACTTCATAACAAGCATACATAAGGCTGATTGAAGGAAAGTTCTAGTTGCTCTCTGGGGGATTTGATTTCCCCTGTTCCTCGACATTCACTTGCTCCTCCTTTCGTACCTTTATTCAAAGACCACGAAAAAGCCTTGTTTTAAGACAACAGGAAGTAGCACCCTCTGTCTCGCTACATAGACATGTACGGCCTGTTGCTATTCGCAGCCTACAATTCTTAGATGGTCTACTTGAAATATGATGAACTTGCTTCCTGGCTTATTTAAATTTTAAAAATCATTGCTAGTAAGTTGCTAGTCCCTTTTTTCTACTTAATTTTCTTTATAAGTCTTCCCACAAACGGCTCATTTTAGTGACCACAATGCAGAAATTCCACTTATTTTTCTCCCTGATATTTTGGTAGTTAACAACTTTTCCATAGAGCTAACACCATGTTTCTCTTTCAAGGTATCTGGAGTGTCCAGTCTCACCAAGGAATATTTTCTGACCATCCTTAAGTCTTCCTTTGAATTCTCCAAAAACTTGTTTATCATTTCTTACTCAAGAAATATCAATGAATAATCCCATATAATATTTTGTTTGGGTGACTTAACATGAGATCATACTAAACAACAAAACTAAAGGCTATTATTGGCATTTCTGCTTAATTAAAAAGGAACAGGTTGCATTTATTTTGTGGTGTGTGTGTGTGTGTGTGTGTGTAAAAACAATTTATGAAAAAAAGAAACCATGGAAAAAAAGAAAAAAGAAACTATGAACTTGAAAGAAAACAGAAAACAGAGGTGTTCTTGGGACACTTTGGAGAGAGGAAAAGCAGAGTGGATGATGGTATAACAGTACAGTCTCAAAAGTAAAAGGAGTAAGTTTTAAAAGTCAAGTTTCACCTCTCTTCCCTCTGCTGTTCTGCTCAAATTCAATCTTTAATGAGACAAAGCCCTAGGGAGCGCAGTGAACTGCTCTCTCTGGTCATCTTCTACACATTTTAATAAAGTCTACAACCAGGTCACTTGGCACTATAGCTTATATACTAGCATCCTTAAAGCTGAGTTCAGCACTTTGAACCTGTTCTAAGTCAATTGTGAGGAATAATAATCTCTGTGCACAAATATATGCACTCTGTATAATTCTGTTTGGCTTCAGCATTGTTAAGTGCTTAGAAATCATCTCATTACATGAGAGCACATTTTAATTTTAAAATACAGAGTACCGCTTCATCACAAAAAGTCATATTGAAGGCAAATGTTATTTCCCAAAATAAGCAATGTGTGTCATGTTATAAAAACATTGATTTGGGAAATGAAGACTGTGATAAATCTATATTTGGTCTTGAGTCTTTGGTCTTTGCCTATGAGTTTCAAGAGACAGATATATAAATGAATGTACCATTTTCAGCATCATATTTAAATAAAATACTGCTTTTTCTCTTCCCCAATAATACAATCTCAATGAGATGATGTTCCGCTGTTGAAAATCAATTCATATTCCAATAATTCCCTTCCTTCCTCCTTGATGCTAAAGTCCCAATGAGACTCTAAAATCTTTCCGTGTTCGGTAGGATTCTGAAGTTCAAGGGAGGCCCAAAATTGCACACCATGAATCCAAAAAAATATTCTATAAAAAACTCAGCAACTCAGAGGAGAAACATAATCAGGAGACAATCACTGATCTTACATTAGTTTAACCCTGGGTGGAGAATTCAGAGTAGAAGAGACAGCCATGCTGAAAAATTGTGCCAAAGAGGTTATGTGTTGTACAGGTGTGGTATTGGATTGGATTACTGCCTATAATAAACAAACAAATATCTGTTTAGGGGCTGGCAAAAAGGTCCAATGCTTGCCATACAACAACCAGAACCTGAGTATGGATTTCAAGTACCTATGTAGGGCTCCCCAGTATGTACCTACAACCTGGACTCAGAGCCCAAGAAGCAAGCAGAGCCTTGGCGTTCATTAGCCAGCTAGCCTGTAGTCTAGCTGAATTGTATAGATGCAAGTCCCGTGGAAACATCCTGTCTCAAAACATGAACTATAGAGATGATGTTAACTATTGAAGTTCATATGCATGTGATTCCAATGACATGTGCACATGCATGCACACCTTGTACAGTCACAACATATATACACAAAATGATGGTTTATCATTCCAATCTTTGTGATAATATTTCCTACAATAAACTTGAAACATTTCCTTATGCTTTTCATGATTCCACCTGCAGAGTTATTTAGAGATCCAGTTGATGGTTGGTATAGCGCTTCCCCATTTTGTCATGGAGGCGTGGGTTGCAGCGATGCTTTGGAAAACTGCCTTCTAATGGTTCCTCGCAGTTAACATCTGGAAAAAAAAGAATGACTTCTCTTTTCTTGCATCATAATGCAGAGACTTCGACTATAAGCCACTAGCTATCCAGAACTGATCACATTGCTCAGCTCACCAAACATTGGTCTGGGAAACCATAAAATAAAATAGGTTATTGGGGAACCACTACTATAATTTACACGTTTCTGAATTGCAAATATATGAACACAGTTTAATTAAGTATTGACTCAACAAATGTGTGTCAGATACATATACATAAGTAATTAAGAGGTAATTAGGATTTGTGTACATGATTTAAATAAGTTCCCAGTTTTGCAACAAATGTGTTATCTCTTCTTATTTCTTTCATCTTTATTCAATGTTTGACTCATCTCCCCAGCCCCGCGTGCTCCCCGTATTTCAGGTTATTATCGTGGTGATCTCTCTCTCTTTACTTTCCCTCTATTCCAGAGTGTGCTATCTCCTTCCTGGAGTCATTCTATCTCCCAGCTGCTCAGATGATAGCACAGCTGTTATGCCCTCCACAGGTTTTTATTTAGACCGTGCCCCAGTAAGCACTATTGCGTGGATTATAATAACAGCTAGGAACAATGCATTTCTTTCCCGCTCACAGCAACAGAATTATTGCACAGGAACACCCCTTGCCTAGAATTTTAACCCGGTGTTAATTTGATCATAGGCCTAGATTCAATACCCCTGTCATGTCATATACTCTTTCCAATGTAGGAGAGATGAGTGGGTGATTATTTTTCATTCCAAGTTAATATCTGTTACATTGTGTCCATTTCTATCACAAATAAACTTGCTACACATTTGGCAAATAATACAATGTTTTAAAAATGAAATGTTTAGCACAAATTGTTTATATTAAAACATACATAAACAAATACAGGGCAAACATAAAAGGAATATGTGTCTTCAAAAGTCAAATTATGGGCACATACATATCACATATCTGAGTTGCTTCTATGGAGAAAACATGGGGAAGAGTTGTAATTGAGAACTGCACTTTATTTTTTCTTAAGAATTTTTTAAATTACGTGGATGTGCACATCAGGGTGTTTTTGTGAATATAAGGATATTGACAAAGGGGATGATCTTGCATTCTCTGCATGCTAGACGTTTGTCATTTAGCTCCTTTTGAATGAAACAGGAGAATTAAAACTAATGTCATGATGCATGACCATGAGAGTAGAATAGGTCTATGAGCCAACAGGTAAAGGTGCACTCAAATAAACTGGAAAGGCAAGAAAATAGAGAATCACTAAAATCCCTTGAAAGCAAGGCAACCCTGCCTACACTTTGACGTTAATCCTCTAGATCTGTTGGACTTCTTATCTCTAAAGCAATAAGACTATCTAGTTAGATTAGTCGATGCTTATAAAGATGGTCTCTGGTGAATGTAAGAGAACAGGATACCAATAGGCTACCATTTCACTGCCATTCCACATACAAACTTGTTTATTTTAGGGTGATTGGAGCACAGTGATGTTTTCTCTAATACAAAATCATACAAAACTAACAGTGGGCTTCACTGGGATAGCATGATGTATTTGTTTTCATCTCTAGTTAACTGGGAGCTTAACAGAAGATCAAGGATTGTGTCAGGGACCATTTTCAGGAAGGATACTAATAAAAGTGTGTGGAAAATTAAATGCGGGCAAACTCCACTATTCACCGGGCCTGCCTCCCGGTGCTGTCCGGTGCTTCTGTGTTGTTATTTGCACCCACGTCTTCATTCTCTTTACTTATGGTTCCAATCCCCGTACCCCTGCCCTGGTAAGTGGTATCTTAGTGGAAGCTGATCCCCGACAGAAATGTCTTTTTAAAAAAAAAACAGTTCATGAGACGTCACATGTTCATGGTTTCAATGAGACCTTTACCTACCAGGATTCAGAAAAGCACCAATATTTTTCAGACTGGTTGTTTTCACTGATCAGGCCCCTGCTTAACTTTATTGGTCTTGTTAAAAGTTATAGGAGAGTCTGATGCATAGCTACGGAAAAAGATAAACTTCACACAACTGACCAGACTAAAATCTACCCAGTACAAAAATGTTGGATCTCAAATAAACTTCAAGGGTGCTGCTTGGATACTGTGATCCTGGTGCAGCTACTTTCATCATGTGTAGCTATCACTACAGGAAAATGCAGGGAAGGAAAGAAAATTGCGTTCTTTCATTATATTTATCTTTCAAAGAAACAAAATTAAACTTTGTTATTTTAAATTACATTGTGCCTCTAATTAATTTCTTATTTATATAAAAGGTTAATAAAGACAAGTAAATATTACTCCATCAGCCTTTATCCTTGGTAAGAAAAGTTTAAACACAAGTAGTCTAGAATAAAGAAATTAAACATAACTTTAAAAAGAAAGAGTTACAGCCCCCCAGGAGGTGGTGGTGCACACCTTTAACCTCAGCCCTTGGGAGGCAGAGGCAGGCACTCTGTGAGTTCAAGGCCAGCCTGGTCTACCAAGCTAGCTCCAGGATAGCCAAGGCTACACAAAGAAATACTGTTTTGAAAAACAACAGCAGGAGCAGGAACAACAACAAAACAACAAAAAGAGTTATAATTCCAAACATTACATATCACTTTCGAAGTAGCCAAGTGACCCCCAGTGATTGAAACAGCTCTAATTTCCTTTTTTTTTTTCTGAAATACTGACCTTCTCTTTGAAATACACAGAAAATGCTAAGATATTTCAAAACAGTAAGTTCTCTCTTTAAAATTGCTTTAGTCACTAAATTTATCTTCAGTGATGGAAGCAAACAACCCCAAATTTACAAACATTTCATTGTTTATCTCCCTCTTTTTTTAAAAAAAAATTATTATTAAAAGTTTCCACCTCCTGCCCCTCTCCCAATTCCCTCCCC